>CM072231.1:602286-653366 GCA_036851935.1 Coregonus suidteri | reverse complement strand
TGCAAGGGAGGACTAGAATGTACTGCAGGGAGACTAGACTGTACTGCAAGGAGGACTAGATGTACTTGCAGGGAGACTAGACTGACTGCAGGGAGACTAGACTGTACTGCAAGGGAGACTAGACTGTACTGCCAGGGAGGGACTAGCAATGTACTGCAGGGAGACTAGACTGTACTGCCGGGGGAGACTAGAAGGTACTGCAGGGAGACTAGACTTGCTACTGTGGGGAGCACTAGACTGTACTGCAGGGAGATAGACTGTACTGCAGGGAGACTAGACTGTACTGGAGGGGAGACTAGACTGTACTGCAGGGAGACTAGACTGTACTTTGGAGGAAGGAGGACTAGGAATGTACTGCAGGGGAGACTATTTACTGTACTGCAAACTGGAGACTAGAATGTACTGCAGGGAGGACTAGACTGTACTGGAAGGAAGACTAGACTGTACTGCAAGGGAGACTACTAGACTGTACTGCAGGGAGGACTAGACTGTACTGCAAGGGAGACTAGACTGTACTGCAGGAGACTAGACTGTACTGCAAGGAGACTAGACTGTACTGCAGGGAGACTAGTAACTGTACGCAGGGAGACTAGGACTGTACTGCAGGGAGACTAGACTGTACTGCAAGGGAGACTAGACTGTACTGGAGGGAGACTAGACTGTACTGCAGGGAGACTAGGACTGTACTGCAGGGAGGACTAGACTGTACTGGAAGGGAGTACTGTACTGCAAGGAGACTAGACTGTACTGGAAGGGAGACTAGACTGTACTGTAGGGAGTCTGACGGTACAGCAGGGAGACTAGGACTGTACTGCAAGGAGGACTAGACTGTACTGCAGGGAGACTAGACGGTACTAGGATAGGAGGACTAGACTGTATGCAGGGAGTACTAGGACTGTACTGCAGGGAGGACTAGACTGTACTGCAGGGAGACTAGACTGTACTGCAAGGAGACTTAGACTAGTACTGTAAGGAGACTAGGACTGTACTGCAGGGAGACTAGACTGTACTGCAGGGAGACTAGACTGTACTGTAGGGAGGACTAGGACGTGTACTGGAAGGACGGACTAGACTGTACACAGGGAGACTAGAACTGTCGGGAAGAGGAGACTAGGACTGTACTGCAGGGAGACTAGACTGTACTGCAGGGAGACTAGACTGTACTGCAGGGAGACTAGACTGTACTGCAAGGAAGACTAGACGTACTACAGGGAGACTAGACTGTACGGGAGGGAGACTAGACTGTACTGTACTGTAGGAGACTAGGACTGTACGGCAAGGGAGACTAGACTGTACTGGAGGGAGACTAGGGGGACTGTACTGCAGGGAGACTAGACTGTACTGCAAGGAGACTATAGACTGTACTTGAAGGGAAAAAATTAGGACTGTACTGTATGGAGACTGTTACTGTACTGCAAAGGAGACTAGGACTTTACTGTCGGGAGGACTAGACTGTACTGGCAGGGAGACTAGGACTGTACTGCAGGGAAACTAGACTGTACTGGTCGGAGACGAGACTTGATACTGCAGGGAGGACTAGACTGTAATTGCAGGGAGACTAGACTGTTACTGTACGAGAACTAGACTGAACTGTAGGGACACTAGACTGTACAGCAGGGAGACGAGACTGTACTGGCAGGGAGACAGACGTACTGGAAGGAGGAGACTAGACTGTACTGAGGGGCAGGAGGGGACTAGGTCTGCTACTGAAGGGAGACTCGACTCTACTGTAGCGGAGTCTAGGGACTGTACTGGTAAGGAGGACTAGGGACCTGTACTGTAGGGAGGAGACTAGACTGTACTGTATAGATGAGATAGACTGTACGGAAGGAGGGACTAGGACTGTACTGCAGGGATACTAGACTGTACTGTAGGGAGACTTGTACTGTCGGGAGACTAGACTGTACTGCAAGGGAGTAACAGACTGTACTGCAGAGAGACTAGGACTGTACTGTAGGGAGACTAGATGTACTGATTTGAGACTGACTGTACTGGAGGGACTTAGACTGTAATGGAAGGAGACTATGACTGCACTGCAGGGAGGACTTAGGACTGTACTGCAGGAGGAGACTATTTTTTTTTTTTTTTTCTTTTGGACGGTACTGCAGGGAGACTAGTACTGTACTGGATAGGAGAAGAGACTGTACTGCAGGGAGTATAGACTGTACTGGCAGGGAGACCTAGGACTGTAGGCGTGGGAGACTAGACTGTACTGTACTGTAGGGAGACTAGCTGTACGGAGGGAGACTGTTCTGCAGGGAAACTAGACTGTACTGCAGGAGACTACGACTGTACTGCAAGGAGACTAGACTGTTACTGCAGGGAGAATAGACTTTATGTAGGGAGACTGTACTGTACCTGTAGGGAGAACATGTACTGTACTGTAGGAGACTTCGACTGTACTGCAAGGAGACTAGACTGTACTGTAGGGCGACTAGACTGTACTGCAGGAGACTAGACTGTACGCAGGGAGACTAGACTGTACTGTAGGGAGCCTAGAATGTACTGCCCGGGAGACGACACGGTACTGCAGGGAAGTAGACTTTACTGCAGGGAGACTAGAAGTGTAATGCAAGGAGACTAGACTGTACTGGAGGGAGACTAGACTTGTACTGGAGGGAGACTAGACTGTACGGGAGGAGACTAGGACGTACTGTAGGCGAGACTAGACTGTACTGGAAGAGGACTAGACTGTAATGAGGGAGGACTAGACTGTACGACATGGTGAGACTAGACTGTACTGGGGGGGAGACTGAGAATAAGGGAGATAGACGACACATGGAGACTAGACTGTACGGAGGAGACTAGCCCGTAGGGAAAGGGAGAAAGACTGACTACATTGATGGCATGGGGCCCCCCCTTTTGAGCCCTGGTAAATTTCCAAAAATTTGGAACTCCGCGGTCTTGACTTTCTTTTCAGAGTTAGAATCGTAGAATAAAAAGGGTGCAATTTCGACATTTGGTGTACAAATCAGTTTTCTCGTATGTTATGACAGTCATCAATTAGCCATTTTGGGAACATTTTTTAGTTTGGAAAGTTAGTCCAGGGGCCCAGAAATCTAAACATGTAGTAATCCGGCCGAATTTACCGACCAGGGCCCCCATTGTTTTTGTTAGTCACTCTCACCAGATATCATGTTAAAAACTGAAAACTTTTCCCTCCCCCCTGGCAAAATGGTAAATTGCGGGAAAATAAGTTGTAAAACTGCAAAATTTTTCCACCCATGGTAAAATGGTAATTTGCGGAAATTAAACTCAAACTTTTTTTCTCTGTGTAAAAGGGGGGGATGCAAAAATGTATTTGTCACATGGTGGGGTTATGGTGGGGTGACCCGCGAGTCATGGGGGACCCCAATATAGTTCAGACCCGCGAGTCACGGCACCCCCCAATATGAGTTCAGACCGCGAGTCACGGCAGCCCCCATGATGAGTTCAGCCCCGCGAGTCAGGGGCACCCCCCAAATGGTTCAGCCCGCGAGTCACGGCAGCCCCCAAAGATTTCAACCCCGCGAGTCACGCCCCCCCCAATATAAGTTCAGACCCGCGAGTCACGGCAGCCCCCCATGATGATTTCAGACCCGGAGTCACGGCACCCCATGATGATTTCAGCCCCGCGAGTCACGGCCCCCCCATGATTTCAGATTTGTGACTATCTCAATACTATAGAAATGACAGGATGGAAACATAATGGGTCCTCTGTAGCTGAATTGGTAAGCGGGCGCTTGTAACCCCAGGGAGTGGTCCGATCCCCGGGACCACCATTGTAAAATGTATGCACACATGACTGTAAGTCGCTTTGGATAAAAGCGTCTGCTAAATTGTATATTATAATTATTAATATAGTAATGGACAGAAGGGTAACATAATATACCTACTTCAATAGAAAAATAACAAAAAGTTACCGACAGGAATGAACTATGTAAGTCATCCGCAGACAGTGAATGAATTTCCTTTTGTTTAACAGCATTTTAAAACAAATGGATTTTTTAAAACATCATCATGATATAAGTACTTATCATAAAGTAATGTATGTATCTTTAAAGATAACACTATGTTTGTAAATATTGTACAAGTATAAAGGGACAAGAGAACATGATCTATTTGAACAAACGTATTGGAATGTCCACGTTGCCATGGCAGTGGCTTCTAGGTGCCCTGATCCACCCAGCATCCATGTAACATGAACTGGGATTTATGTGGAATTGGAACATTCAGGACGTCAGGGCTCATCGCAAAGAGAAAAATAAGCAGAAAAGGAAACTGTGCTTCCTCTGTACGTACAGCCTGGTGTCAAATTTTTTTAAACTGTGCTTCCTCTGTACGTAACAGCATTGTGTCAAAGGAACTGTGCCGTCCTCGGTACGTACAGCCTATTTTGGCTGTCTATAATTACAACTGTAGCTTACCTCATGTTCGTTACTAACAGCGTTGGTCCGATCATAATGAAAACTGTGCTTCCTGCCGTAGTTACAGCTTTGTGTTCAAAATGAACTGTGCTTCTCTGTACGTTACAGCTTGTGGTGTCAATGAAATGTGCTTCCTCTGTCCGATACAGCCGTGTGTCAAATGAAACTACGTTCTTTTTCTGCTGTACGTACAGCATTGTGTTCACATGACTCTGGCTTACTCTGTCCGTACAGCCGTGTGTTCCACTGAAACAGCGACTTCCTCTGTACGGACAGCCGTCTATCAACATGAACTGTACTTCTCTGTAAACAAAGCCTTGTCTCACATGGAATTGTGTCACTCTGACACGTAGAGACTAGTGACACAACAACGTGTTCATCTGTACGTACAATGCCATATAGTCAAATGAACTCGGAGAATCCCGAGTACGATCCCCACACGTCAAATGCACTCTTCTCTATGTACGTACTGCCATCTGGTCAATATGAATGGGCTTCCTCTGACGTACAGCCTTCTGGCAATGAACTGGGCTTAGTTCAACGTTACAGCTTCTGTCTGGCAGGTGCTCTAGCTGGTTATAGAGCGTTGTGCCCAGTGTCAAAATGAAAGGTGCTTTCTCTGGTCTAACTCCCCGATGTCAAATTACCTCCGCTATCTCTGTACGTACAGTGAGACATCAATCTGTCCCGACTACTTCCTTTGGCCTGGATTAGCGAAAGCGAGTTTAACCCTAATGTATAAACATACTACACTGAACTAACGTCTGCTCATTAAATGCACAGTAATAATGTTCACACACACAACACATCTACTATGCATTCTGAGTAACACTGTTCCATTACATCGTTTCAGTAGCAGTGTTATCCTAACATTCCATCTGTTCCTTGCATGGATATTGCCATTCTGCATGTTTCGTGTAACTGTAGCTTCCGTTTACAACAAACAAGACCATAAGAGCGCTACCAGTAACCCCAAAGGTCGCATAACCCATCCCGCAGCGCCGAAACTTCGTACTTAAATATGTCGATGTGCCCACCAGCAATCGACTTAACCTAATTGCTAGGGTAAGAGCGTCTGCTAAATGACTTAAAACGTAATTGCAACACGATACATCTGGTAAACACTTCCACCTGGAGTGATCTCTGAAGTGTTTCTACATTGTTCTTCCATGGAATTGCCATTGCAGGTTAGTTCAATCAGTGTAAAAACAGTAAAAAAACCTGCAAACAAGATTTCAATTGTCTATAGGACGTCATCAGAACGTCAGGAGGTTGCGGGGGGGGGGGGGTGGAGTCACGGTCCCCTGGACCTCCCTAGGACGTAACTGTTTGCTGGGTTAGTTCTGTGTTTAATCAAACACATTCATCATTAAATCAGATTCTGGATGGATGCTTACAATTTAGACTGTTATCTCATCGATAATCTATAATTACAGATGTTATAAGTTAGCTAACATGTAGCAGGGTATTTGGAGTGAGGAGGAAAGCCTTAAACTTCAATGTTCTTCTCAGTACTTCTGGTCCCTTTATTGTTCTACGACCCTCATCACTTTTTTAAAAATTGGCAAATATTTTTTTCCAACATAACAAATTGCACTCGATGAGGCCGGGACCACCCTGGAGAAATGTAGATCATGAAGATTACAGCCTTTTATATTGACGGGCAGCTTCTTTATGAGTAACCTAATGTCATCAGAATGGACATCTGTGTACCTATTCTCCTTTTTTGGTTAAGGTAGTCATTGACACGTGGGCAACAACTCCACAAATGTAAAGACATTTAAGTCATTTTAGCAGACCGCTTCTTATCCAGTAGCGCTTCACTTACTAGGATGCAAATTCGGATTTAAGGCGCCTTGCTCCATCGGGCACATTCGAACAGCATGCTCTGCACCTCCTCGTCTAGGGCTTTCTGCGGTGCAGGGAGTATGTATTACAGCGGACTTGTCTCGGTCGTACTGGCCCTCCACACAACGCGTCTTTAACCTCATTCTCTCTTCAAGTTACCGTCCACACCGCAATTGGATCTGCACGATTATTGTAGGAATAATAGTGTGAAGACATCAAAAACTATGAAATAACACATATTGGTTAAGCATTGTATTTAGTAAACCAAAAAAAGTGTTGTAAACAACATCAAAATATATTTAATTTTTTTCAAAGGTAGCCACCCTTTTGCTCTTGATGATTCCAGCTTTGCATACACACTTGGCAATTCTCTCAACCAGGCTTCATGTCTTTTTTTGGTAGTCACCTGAAAATGCATTTCAATTAATAGGATGTGCCTTCTTGAAAGTTAATTTGTGGAATTTCTGCCACCATGGAGCCGGTACCATCGGACTCTCAACGCGGAAGGCTTCACATTTCACAGTCCTACCACGCTTGCCCAACCGATCCTGTCTGGACCCTGGTGTGGGGACGAACTCGATACCATAGAGATGGCGGCTGACGTCATGGGAAACGGAGTGGAGCCGCTGACCGGAGCTGTACTTGTTAGATTTTCCCCGGTTTTGCGAATGCTTCTGACTTCGGAGATGGAGCCGCTGGACCACGGAAGCTGGCTTGGGAAACGGTGACGCAGAGTTCTCTGTCTCCGGAGTGGAACCGTGACCGCCATTGGGACAGCCTGTTTGGAATGCAGATTTTTCGCTATGGCCGGACTGGAAAACACGCACGATATTCTGGTGCGTTGAGCAGGCATTCTCCGCGTACGGACTGGGAACACGCCACCACTGGATTTGTGCGGGGAGGAAGTACGGAGGCTTACCGGGCTGGCAATAGTGCACAGGTCTGGTGCGAGGAGCCGGAACGGGCCTGGCCGGACTGGGATCGCGCACCACAGGTTCTGGGTCGCGACGGAGCAGGCACGGCCGGACCGGGACTGGGAAAACGCACAAACTGTGCTTGGTGCCGGGAGCAGGTACAGGGCGTACCGGGCTGGGACATGCACCACTGGTGCTGGTGCCGTACATGCAAACAAGGGTTCTTGTCTGGACTGCGAACACGGAGCACAGGCAGGAAAAGGGAGCAGGTACGGGGCGGACCGGACTGGGAACACGCCACCACTGCGTTGGTGCGAGAGAAGCAGGAACGGGGCCGGGACGACTATGGGAAAACACGCACCACTGGCTTGGTGCGGGAGGCAGGTACGGGGCGTACCTGGCTGGCGCATGTACACGAGCCTTGGTGCGGGGACGGGAGCAGGAACGGTACGGGCCGGACTGGGCACCAGACACCTTGGTATGGGTCGAGGAGCAGGTACGGGGGGGTACCGGCTGGAGAACATGCACCACTGCTTGGTGCTTGGAGCCGGCACGGGGCCGGAACGGACTGGCACCACGCCACCACTGGCTTGTGTGCGTGGAAAGTAACGGTAGTCGGGGTCGTAACTGGGCTGGTCGACACTGCACCACTACTGGTTCTGGTGTGCGCGCGGTAGCAGGAATACGGCGCCGGGCCCTTGTGATGGTGAACAAGTCACAACTGGCTTGGTGCGGGGAGGCAGGTACGGGGCGGACCGGGACGGGAACACGACCACGGGCCTGGTGCCCGAGACCAAGTACGGGGCCTACTGGTCGGCGACTGGCACCACTGGCTTGTGCGGGGAGCCCAGGAACGGGCCCGGTAGGCTCCGGGACTGGGAATCACGCGACCACTGGCTTGGTGCGCGGAGCAGGTTACGCAGCGTACCGGACTGGCGAACACGGACCCGAGGCTGGGACATGCCAAACTTTGTGTCTTTGCGTGTCGACTGATAAAAGCTAGCGGCACTGGCTTGGTGGGCCGGGAGCCGGACACTGGGCGTACCTAAACACGACATGCAACACTGGCTTGGTGCGGGGGATGCAGGGTACGGGGTTACGTACTGGATGATGGCGAACACGCACCAAATGGCTTGGTGCGGGGAACGCGATGTAACGCTAACGGGCCGTTACCGGACTTGGGAACACGCAACACTTGCGGGGCGGGAGGGGGAAGCAGGTCTACGGTCGGTCGTACTCGGACTGGGAACACGGAACAATACTTGGGCTTGGTGCGGGGAGCAGGTACGGGGCGTACCGGGCTGGCGACATGCACCCACTGGCTTGGTGCCGGGAGCAGGAACGGGCGGGCCGCGAATGGGAACCACGCACCCACTGCTTTTGATTGCGGGGGAGCAGGTACGGCACGTTACCGGACTGGGAACAAGACTGTCTCCGTACTTTACACTCCGCGCCGTCCTCCTAAGTGAGACCTCTTTGAGCCCCCACGAGTGCGTGGTCGGGGCTCCTCCGTCGCCTCCCCGACCACCCCTTTTAGCTCCCCCCAAATGTTCTTGGGTCTGTCTCTCCTTTCTCCACCCTGATCCCTTTCAGGGCCTCCATCTGCTGGCCAGATCCTCTCTTATCTCCCCAAGTCCATACTACTGCTCCTCCTGGCACGCTGCTTGGCATGGTGGTGGGATCTTCTGTCACGGACGTTGAAGGACGGGTCAGACAAGGCGCAGCGTGAAATGCATCCATGTTTATTAAACAGACTAAACATACAAAAAAAACAAAAGGCAACGAACGTGATGTCGGAAGGGTTACACACACAAACCCCCACTAACCAAAACAAAAATGATCCACAAAAACACGGAAAAATGGGTGCCTAAGTATATCCCCCTCAGAGACAACAGGACAGCTGCCCCTGATTGGGAAACACACCCCGGGCCAAAAATAGAAATACAACATAGAACCCCACATAAAAAACCCCCAAAATATATTTACACCCTGACCAAACAACTGAGTCTAAGGTCAGGGGGGTACAATGCTTTACAGAGTTCAAGTAAAAGAACATTCAAAAATCAACTGTTCAGGGCCCTTTATGGGGGAAAAGCTGCAAAGAAACTACTAAAAGGGCCAATAAGAAGAAAAGACCGCTGGGCCCAAAAAACACGAGCAAGGCATTTGACGGTGGAAATTTTTCCTTTGGGCTGAGCCAAAATTGGAGATTTTTGGTTCCAACCCCTGTGTCTTTTGAGACACAGTGTAGGTGAACAATGATCTCCGCATGGTGGTTCCCACCGTGAAGATGGGGGAGGAGGTGTGTGGTGTGGGGGGGCTTTGTGGGACACTGTCTGTGATTTATTAGAATTTAAGGCACACTTAACCCCATGGCTACCACATCTTCTGCGCAAAACGCCATCCCCTCTGGTTTGGGCTTAGTGGGAATCAGTTGTTTTTTCAACAGGAAATGCCAAAACACCCCCGGTGAGTAAGGGCTATTGACCAAAAAGGGAGTGATGGAGTGCGCACAAAGACCCGCCCCCCCAATCACCCGACCCAACCCAATTTTAGTGGTTTGGGGTGAGTTGGACCTAGTGTGAAGGAAAAACGCCAACAAATGCTCAGCATATGGGGAACTCCTCAAGACTGTTGGAAAAGCATTTCAGGGGAAACTGGTTGAGAGAATGCAAGAGGTGCAAATTCATCAAGGCAAAGGGGGGGTACTTGAAGAATTCAAAATAAAAAATTATTTGATTTTTTTTAACATTTTTTTTTGTTACCATGATTCATATGTGTTTTTTCAAGTATATGTCTCCCACATTTTTCTACAAGTAGAAAATGTACAAAAAAGAAAAACCTTTTGAATGATAGGGGGGCCCCCAAACTTTTTGATGTAGGCTTTTCCAAAAAACCGTTTTATTCCATGAATTTTGGGTTTTAAACCTAGCCGGGGTGCTTTGATACACTGTCTACCCCCCTTGCCTCTCCCTCAAAATCCCCGGGCTGCGTCCTGCAGCCTTCCCCTAAAACTATATATTCTGGCATACACCAAATGATTCGTTGATCTCTCTAAACTGAGGAGGAAAACCTCCCCGGGCTTCCTTGGGCCAGATCTTCCCCCCCAAGACCCTTTCCTGACCCCCTTTGGAAATAAACGAAGGGTGAAATTTTGGGGAACAGGAAAAGTTTTTAAACAAAAGGGGGGGGGGGGGGGGGGGGGGTTTTTCAGAGGGGTAACCCCCCGATACTGTGACGTGAGGATTCCATCAGGGAGATTTTGGGTCATAATACATCAGCCCATCAAACCCCTCCACAAAGAAAGCGTTTGATACCCGGTGTTGCAGTGAAAGGACTGTATGGTATTGAAGTTAAAGCTCCCAGGTTTTTACTATTCAGACAGTACTGACTGTTAACTACTGTATTTAGACTACTTATTTAGACTATGTATTTGACTACTGTATTTTGACTACTGTATTTAGCTACTGTATTTAGCCAGTTGATGATTCTGTTTTACCTATTTTTTCAGGTCATTATTCCCCCAGCCCCCGGCCTGTTTGAATAGAGCTGTTTTCTTTTTAGTCGGGTCATTGAAAAGGGAACGTGGAGAATGTCTAGAAATGGGTTTACTGTGCGGATATGTATGTCCCCCGCTACATGTTAAACTACAGTTGACACCTTGTTCTTTTGTCTGATTTTTTTTAGGGAGGGCGGATGAGGAGAGGGGGGCGGTTTGAGGAGAGGGCGGGTGGTTTTGAGGAGGGGCGGGGTGATGAAACATGCTGTAACATCAGAGAATCAAAGTCAAAGTCTACGGCCTTCGTTTTTTCGCCCTCCCAACACCCGAGCTCAGTGGGCTTCCTTCCAAGGGCCCTGAAAAGCCACAAATCACCCTTTTCATTCACATTGGCAAGGGAAAAAACCTCGGGGGAAAATTATGGATTTTTTTTAAATAAAAGACTAAAAACTATAGGTTGAACCTGTCGCTGTGTTCAGCCCCCAAGCAGTATGTTGGGGGAAAGGAGCGGAGCGAGCGGGCCGGGCCAGTAGTGACCTGCGCTGTTAGACTTCCTAGGCCCCCCAAACCAAAAGAGTATTCTAAAATGGAAATTCCTGACCTAATACAGAGGTTTTGTGACCGTTCTTTTTATGACCCCGGGGCTTTTTTTTTTAAAACCTCTGTTAGGGAAATTAAAATGGGAAAAATCCCATGATTTCATTATCAATTTTGGCCATGGTATTTACAGTTAGTCTGAAGTTTAAAAACCCCTTACCCAAAACTTTAAAAACTCTTTTTTCCCAATTCCTGACACTAATCCTAGAAAAAATTCCCTGTTTGGGTCAGTTGGGACACCTTTATTTTAAAAGAATGTGAAATGTCAGCTAAAGTGGAGAAATGTTTTATTTCGCTTTTTTTTCTTTCATCACATCCCAGGGGGTCAGAAGTTAAATACATTTAAATTAGTTTTTTGATAGATTGTTTTAAATTTTTTTCCCCTTGGGGTCAAAAGTTTCGGTAGCCTTCCAAAAAGTTCCCACCAAAAATTTGGATAAATTTTGGCCCTTTCCCTCCTGACAGAGTGGGTAACTGATTCGGGTTTGAGGCCTCCTTGCTCGCCACGTTTTTTTCTTTTCTAAAAAAAAGTTCTATAGGATTGGCATGTTTGTGATGGCCACCCCAATCCCTTGACTTTTTTGTCCTAACCCATTTTCCAATTTTGGGAAGTAGCGGGTATTGTCCTTGGAAGCCCCATTTCGACAAGCTTTAACTTCCTGATGATGGTTTTGAATGTTGCTTCAATATCCCCAAATAATTTTTCCTTCCCATGATCCCAAATTTTGTGAATGCACCAGTCCCCCCGCAGCAAAGCACCCCCACAGCATGATGCTGCCCCCCCGTGTTTCACGGTTGGGAGGTGTTTTGGGCGCAAGCACCCCCTTTTTTTCCCAAACTAAATGGTCTTTATGGCCAAAAAAGTTCTTTTTTTGTTTAATCAGCCCAAAGGGGAGTTTTCTTCAAAAAGTACGATTTTTTCCCCCAGTGCAGTTGCAAACGTATTGGTTTTTTTTAGGGCGGTTTTGGGCAGTGGTTCTTCCTTGTGAGCGGCCTTTCGGGTTTTGTCGATAAGGACCTTTTTACTGTGGATTAATATTTTTTACCTTTTTCCCCCGCTCTTTACAAGGCGTTTGCTGTTTTTCTGGGATTGATTTTCATTTTGCACCAAGTACGTAATTTAGGGACAGAACGGGGGGGGGGGTCTCCTTCCTGGGCGGTTTTTTTACGGCTGCATGGGCCAGGTTTTTTACTTTGGTCATTTTTTGTACAGATGAACGGGTACCCTTGGGGATTGGAAATTTCTCCAAGGAGGAAACCCGACTTGTGGGGTCTACATTTTCTTTTCTGAGGTCTTGGCGATTTTTTTGATTTTCCCCCGATGTCAAACAAGTGGCAATGTGTTTGAAGGTAGGGCCTTTAAATCATCCAAGGTACACCCCCAATTGACTCAAATGATGTCAATTAGCCATCAAAGCTTCTAAAGCCGACATCATTTTTGGAATTTTCCAAACTGTTTAAAGCAGAGTCACTTAGTGTATGTAAATTTGACCCCCCGGAATTGTGATAAGTGAATTTAATGAAATAATCTGACGTAAACAATGGGAAATTTTACGTGGTCATAAACAGTAGATGCCCAAACCGATTTCCCAAAATATATTTTGTTAACAAGACATTTGTGGGGGGTTAAAAAAACCTAAGTGTATTAAACTTAAACTTGACTTCAACGTACTGTCAAAGGGGTGGTTGGGGTTTGCTTTGTTCATTTTTCCCTGTACAAAAAAGACAGATACCTATATATAAGAAGTATGGGCCCCCTTAAAAATGAGTGGTTTGGGCTTTTTAATTTTTACTTTAATTTTTTAGCAGACACTCTTATCCAGAGCGACTTACAGTTAGGAGTGCATAATTAAAATTTTTTTTCAATGGCCCCGGGCTTTTCACCCACACCCGTTGATGCAGTGTTAAAACCGACCCACACAGCCAGCAATCTCCATAGAAAAACATTGGCGTTAAGCTCCATTGAAAAAATATAACGTCAAATTGACAGCAGTGACACCCCATGTGAGGAAATAAACTCAATTTTGCAGCAGGGGAACCCCTCCATGTAAGGAAATAAAACTCAAATTTGCAGAGTGACACTCGGGGAAAGCTAACATGAAAGTCATTTGGAAAACATATAAGAGGTAGGGTTGGAAATCCCATTATTGAAAGCTAATCATGATTTTTGTGAAAATTTACCAGAAAAATCCCAAAAAAAAAAAATACAGAAAAGGAATAAAATATTGGTAATGTAGCTTTTAAGGAGATTATCTTGATGAGGGCACGCTTGTATTCCTATAGCCCGTCTTTTTTTTAAAAATTTTTAGTCATTTAGCGACGTTTTCCAGAGCGTTTAAGATGGGAGTGATATTTTTTTCATACTGCATACATTTTACATGCATCGCTGATAAACAATCCCTGTGTCCCTGTTTTTAGTGTCCCCTCGGAAACTTTCCCCATTATCCTTATTTCCGATTGGAGGGCCCTTTTTATTGGAAAACCCCCAAAACCCTTTAAACACTAAAAGGAAACAAAAGAACCTCACCGTTCAATTCTGCGGGATTTTGGGAAGAGTAGATTTTTTCCCGTCCGAGAGAAAGGAGGGGAGGATTCTACCATTTTTCACTGGGTTGGGAAAAGGGGCCTGGAAAAGAAAATGACTTTTTTGCTACTGTCTGTTGAGGGTAATACCCGGTGTCTTCTAAGTAGACCCCCGGTGTCTGTCTGATGGTGACTACCCGGTTCTGTCTGACGGGTGACTCCCCGGTGTGGGGCGATGGTAGCCCCCCGGTGTCTGTCTGACTGGTAGACCCCCGGTGTCTTCTGCGGTAGCTACCCGGTGTCTGTCTACTGGTAGCTAACCCGGTGTTTGTCTGACTGGTAGACTACCCGTGTCTGTTGACTGGTAGACTCCCCGGTGTCTGTCGGACGGGTAGACAACCCGGTGTTTCTGAGGTAACACCCGGTGTCTGTCTGAGGGTAATCCCCGGGTGTCTGTCTGACTGGTAGACACCCGGGTCTTCGACTGGTAGACACCCGGTGTCTGTTGATGGTAAAACCCCCCGGTGTCTGTCTGACGGGTAGACTCCCCGGTGTCTTTTGACTGGTAGTACCCGGGTCTTCTGCGGGTAGACTACCCGGTGTCTGTCTGACGGGTAGATCCCCGGGTGTCTGTTAGGTGCCTTCATTGACACGACCCTCTCAGATTTGGTCAGACGGATAGAATTTGATGATTTGGCCCTTTCAAAAAAAATGGATAAATCTATCTGCGTTTCTTTCCCTGCCATTTTCCAACCTTCTGCTTCTCAAACCAACCAACGTTTCTCTAATTTTGAGACAGCCACCTTTTATGCGGCAGCAGTGGAAATGAAAATGGGACCAAACGAAAAGATAAAACCCTGAGTAGCCATGGGTCTCTGTTCTTGCAGGGGAAATACCCTGTTCAGTTGAAAGTTTGCAGAGCCAGGGAATCCCTTTTTGCTTAGTATAATCCTTTCCCTGGTGGAGCCAACAGACACTTTTTTGGGAATTTTTTTTTAGGGCCATGTTGTGTTTAAATACAAATTTTAATTACTGCAATAAAGGATAAATACACTGAAGTATGTGGACCCCCCTTCAAATTATGGTTTTGGGTATTTCAGCCACCCCCTTTGCGACAAGTATACAATCGAGCACAACCCATGCAATCCCAAAAACAAAAATTTGGCAGTAGAATGGCCCTATGAAGGTCATTGACTTTCAACTGGCCCCATAAAGGATGCCCCCTTTCCAACGAGTCAGTTCGTAAAATTTTGCCCTCTAGGCGCCCCCTCAACTGTAATGCTGTTTTTGTAAATGGAAACTTAGGAACAACAAGTCAGCGGGAAGTGGTAGGCCACAAAAGCTCACAGGACGGGACCCCGAGGCTAAAAAATTTGTCTGCCCCGGGTTGCAACATCACTCCGATTTCCAAACTCTTCTGAAGAAAGGGTCAGCACAAAAACGTTATCGGATTTTCATGAAAGGGTTTCAGGGCCGGCAGCTGCACAAAACCCTAAGATCCCCAGTGCAATGCCAAGCCGGCTGGAGTGGTTAAACCCGCTGCCTTTGGACTCGGGACAGGGGAAAACTCGTTCTCGGGATGAGAATCACGCTTCACCATCTGGAGTCTAACGGACAAATTGGGTTTGGCAGTCCCAAAGAGATGGTCCCTCCCCAATGCATAGTCCCAACTGTAAATTTTGGGGGAGGGGGAATAATGGTTGGGGCTGTTTATCAGGGTTCGGGCGGGCCCTTAGTTCCAGTAAAGGGGAAATGTTAACGCTACAGCTAAAATTAATTCTAGATGTTTTCTGTGTTTCCCCTTTTGTGGCAACATTTTGGGGAAGGAGTTTTCCGTTTCGCATGAAAATTTTCCCCAGTGCAAAACGCGAGGTCCTACAGAAAGGGTTTGTCGAGATCTGGGGAAGAATTGACGGGCCTTCTCATTTTTTAAGTGGAAACTTGCAAAATTTGGGGGGCTGAAAATCTTTCTTTCCCATGAAATAGATCAAACCTAGAAAACACACAAAAAAGAATATACAACCCTGACTCAACAAATACGGTCCCCAGAGTCGGGGGGACAATTCCCCAAAAAATGATAATGCATTTTCATAAAGTACTTATCCTTTGTAAAAATATTTGGCTTTGCAGGTTTGAAAACGAAAGTCCATTGTCAGGCTCAAGATCAATGGGAATTGTCACAGAGAGATTACACATTAAGTGTGTAAATTATACAGCCTGAACAAAACTTCCTGAGAATAATGAAATCATTGATCCACCAGGGGTGTGCCGCACTTCAGCCATATGCGGATGAAACAAACAAATTTCTCGGGGGTTTGCATGTTGAATTGTCGTCCGTTCCGTCGTTCCTCTTGAAAACCGATGTTTTCCTCCGCCGTTCCTCTTGAATGATTGAGCATTGCAAACCAAACTGAGGCCCTTAGAATCTGCCGCCGGCCCACACTGGTTATGAACCCACTGGAGTTTTACCAGGCACTCTCCATCTCTGCTCTGCTGATTTCAGAGTATACTGTATATGAAGAGTTATTAGGTGTTATACAAAAAAGAGATGTTTTATTGGGTGTTATTTCAATATTGCTGTTAAACGTTTATTCCTTATGGAGTACAGTTGCTGGTGGTGGTCTAGATATCCATGGATTCCATCCAATGTGTCACTACTCTGCACAAGGAGCTGGTTTTGATGAAAACGATCTTCAGTAATTCTTCTTGTTGCTATAGTATATTGATTAACCTCTACAATGAGTGATTGCTGAGGACTGCTGTGGTGTCATGTTTACGTTGGTGCTGTGACTCGGATCAGAAACAACTGCTGAAACAGATTGAGAGGGAGAATATGAGATAGGTACAGTAAGAGAGTCTGAGATGAGCCTGGTGAGTCCTGTTTACTGGTAAAGGTAGTAGAGGTCTGAGAGAGCCTGGTGAAGTCCTATTGGTTAAAGGTAAGTAGAGAGTCTGAGAGAGCCTTTGTGTAGTCCTGTTGGTAAGGTAGTAGAGGTCCTGAGAGAGCCTGGTGAGTGCCTGTGTACTGGTAAATGTTAGTAGAGCGTCTCGAGAGAGCCTGGTCGAGTCCCCTGTTGGTAAAAGGTAGTAGAGGTTCTGAGAGAGCCTGTTGAAGTCCTGTTTACTGGGTAAGGTAGTAGAGGTCATGAGAGAGACTGCGTGCGTGCCTGTTTTTACGGTAAAGTTAGTAGATGTCTGAGAGAGCCTCCCTGGTGAGTCCCTGTTTACTGGTAAAGGTAGTAGAGGGGCTTGAGAGAGCCGGTATGAGTCCTGTGGTGAAGGTAGTAGAGGTCTGAGAGAGCCTGGTGTAGTCCTGTTGGTGAAGGTAGTAGAGGTCTGAAAGTAGCCTGGTGGGAGTCTGTTTGGTGAAGGTAAGTGTAGAGGTCTTGAGAGAGCCTGGTGAGTCCTGTTTACGTGGTAAAGGTACGTAGAGGTCTGGACTGAGAGCTGGTGAGTCCTGTTACTGGTAAAGGTAGTAGAAGGTCTGAGAGAGCCTGGTGAGTCCTGTTGGTAAAGGTAGTAAGAGGTCTGAGAGAGCCTGGTGAGTCTCTGTTTACGTGGTTAAAGGTAGTAGAGCTCTGAGAGAGGCCTGGTGAGTCCTGTTTGACTGGTCAAAGGTAGTAGAGGTGCTGAGAGAGCCTGGTGAGTACCTGTTTACTCGGTAAAAGGTAGTAGAGGTCTGACGTAGAGCCTGGGTGCATCCTGTTGGGTAAAGGTAAGTAGAGGTCTGAGAGAGCCTGGTGAGTCCTGTTTACTGGTACAAGGTAGTAGAGGTCTGAGAGAGCCTGGTGAGTCCTGTTTACTGGTAAAGGTAGTAGAGTGAGTGTCTGAGAGAGCCTGGTGAGTCTGTTTACTGGTAAAGGTAGTAGAGGTCCTGAGAGAGCCTGGTGAGTCCTGTTGTGTAAATGGTAGTAGAGGTCTGAGAGAGGCCTGGTGAGTCCTGTTTACTGGTATAAGGTAGTATAGAGGTCTGAGAGAGCACCTGGTGAGTCCTGTTGCGTGAAGGTAAGTAGAGGTCTGAGAGAGCCTGGTGAGTCCTCGGCTGTGGTGAATAGGTAGTAGAGGTCTGAGAGAGCCTGGTGAGTCCTGTTGGTGAAGGTAAGTAGAGGTCTGAGAGAGCCTGGTGAGATCCTGTTGGTAAAGGTAGTAGAGAGTCTGAGAGAGCCTGGTGAGTCCTGTTTACCTGGTAAAGGTAGTAGAGGTCTGAGAGAGCCTGGTGAGTCTCCTGTTTTACTGGTATGAAGGTAGTAGAGGTCTGAGAGAGCCTGGTGAGTCCTGTTGGTAAAGGTAGTAGAGGTCTGAGAGAGCCTGGTGAAGTCCTGTTGGTAAAAGTGTAAGTAGAGGTCTGAGAGAGCTCTGGTGGAGTCCTGTTTACTGGTAAAGGTAGTAGAGGTCATGAGAGAGCCTGGTGAGTCCTGTTTACCTTACTGGTAAATGGTAGTGTAGAGGTCTTGAGAGAGCCTGGTGAGTCCTGTGTGGTAAAGGTATAAGAGGTCCGAGATAAGCCTGGTGAGTCCCTGTTTACTGGTAAAGGTAGTAGATGTCCTGAGAGAGCCTGGTGAGTCCCTGTTATGCGTAAAGGTAGTAGCGGTCTGAGAGAGCCTGGTGAGTCTGGTTTACTGGTAAAGGTAGTAGAGGTCTGAGAGAGACCCTGGTGAGTTCCTGTTTACTGGTAAACGGGTATAGAGTGTCTGAATGGAGCCTGGTGATGTCTGTTGGTAAAGGTAGTAGCAGGTCTGAGAGAGCCTGGTGAGTCCTGTTTACTGGTAAAAGGTAGTAGAGGTCTAAAAGAGCTCTGGATGGCACCCGATGGTCAGCCTGGATTAGCTGTAGCCAGCTGAGGTTATTGGCCATGGGTAAGGCCAGTCCCAGAGGTAACAAACCCAGGTCTTTGCAAAGAAGCAGCCAGGACCACTTGAGGAATGTATCTCTGACTGATAAGCTGTTTTTATTTTAGCAAGGTGAAAGTAAAATGGCAGTGGTTATGCAGTGTGTTCTGAGAGGCCTGATTGGTGCCATCCAAGCGGGGATGTTGTTTTGAGCGATGGTCTACTCTTTCAGTGTGTTCTGAGGCCTGATTGGTGCCATCATGGCCAAGCTGGGATGTTGTTTTGAGCGCTATGTCTACCTTTCAGTGTGTTCTGAGGCTCTGATTGGTGCCATCCAAGCTGGGATGTTGTTTTGAGCGATGTCTACATTCAGTGTGTTCTGAGTCGCCTGATTGGTGCCATCCAAGCTGGGATGATTGTTTTGAGCGATGTCTACTTTCAGTGTGTTCTGAGGCCTGATTGGTGCCATCCAAGCCGGGGATGTTGTTTTGAGCGATGTCTACTTTCCAGTGTCGTCTGAGGCCTGATTGGGTGCCATCCAAGCTGGGATGTTGTGTTTTGAGCGATGTCACTTTCAGTGTGTTCTGAGGCCTGATTGGTGCCATCCAAGCGTGGATGTTGTTTTGAGGCGATGTCTACTTCAGTGTGTTCTGAGGGCCTGATTGGTGGCCATCCAAGCGGGATGGTTGTTTTGAGCGATGTCTACTTTCAGTGTGTTCTGAGGCCTGATTGGTGCCATCCAAGCGGGGATGTTGTTTTGAGCGATGTCTACTTTCAGTGTGTTCAGAAGGCCTGATTGGTATGTCTATGTAATAAAAACAAGGGGCAAATTAGATCAGCCCTAGTCTCAATAAAGATCGATGGCCATTTTGTCAATTTTCCCTACAACGTGTCTAAGGTAGGGACACACAACCTGTGTGGCCATTGGTCCATCCTCTCAATCAGACTTCAGAGATCCCTTGTCATTTACAGTTTTCACCCCTCTCTCCCTCTCACTCTCTCTCTGCCCTCTCACCCGTCTCCCCAGCTCCATGCCCCCAATGACCATTTGCAATTCATGGGAATGCCTTCCTCAAGTCTAACACGATCGCAGGCATCCTTCTTCTTTCTGAATGCTGAGCTTCATTCTCATCCGGTTATTTCTGTACTCTTTCAGGCTACATATCCTAAAATCTGTGTTTACTAATGATTTTGGGTAGTAGATTCTGTTGCTCAGTAAGTTCTTTCATTGAGTGTATTACCTGAGTTAGGGGTAGAACTGGGGTGCTGGTAGGCTTCCTACTGCACAGAAAAGGTCTTCAGTCGTCCCACATAAATGTCTGTTTTCGGGCAAAACAATCTGTGGAAGAAGTGGGTTTACACAAGGATATTTGTTTCTGGCAGAGCATAATAAACACAAGCAAAATGTGACTGACCACCTCAATTCGGTCTTACGTAGTAACATTTGAAATTGTGTTTTTTACATTGGATAAAAGTAGAGACTCAGAGCTATAAAGTTGTATATCATACACTGCAGTTGAGGAACAATGGGAAAGTCATTCTGCTTTGAAAGTTGGTAAAACTTGTAACATCACCTTTGAGAAAAAGGCCCTTGAATGTTTTGGTACACCTACTGGAGAGCTCTTCTTTGTCTACACCCATTCAGCATCGTTCACAACCTATTTGCCCCACCCATCTCTTTAAGGATTTCCCATGTGAGGCCATGTGCTAAACAGAGGGAGTAAAGTAGAGTAGTAAACAACCAAAGATTTCAAGACTAAAAGTGGTAAAAGTAGTAGCCTACAATAAGAAAAAAACTTTATCTAGTCCTTGGCCTATAGTGGCTTGCAAAGTATTCATCCCCCTTGGCGTTCAATTTGGGGAAGTGAAATGAATAAAATTACTTGTTTCAAAAAATTCAAAAAAAATAAATAACGGAAAAAGTGGTGCGTGCATATGTATTCACCCCCCCTTTGCTATGAAGCCACTAAATAAGATCTGGTGCAACCAATTACCTTCAGAAGTCACATAATGAGTTAAATAAAGTCCACCTGTGTGCAATCTAAGTGTCACATGACCTGTCGCATGATCTCAGTATATATACACCTGTTCTGAAAGGCCCCAGAGTCTGCAACACCACTAAGCAAGGGGCACCACCAAGCAAGCGGCACCATGAAGACCAAGGAGCTCTCCAAACAGGTCAGGGACAAAGTTGTGGAGAAGTACAGATCGGGGTAGGGTTATAAAAAAATATCTGAAACTTTGAACATCCCACGGAGCACCATTAAATCCATTATTAAAACATGGAAAGAATATGGCACCACAACAAAGCTGCCAAGAGAGGGCCGCCAACCAAAAATCATGGACCAGGCAAGGAGGGCATTAATCAGAGAGGCAACAAAGAGACCAAAGATAACCCCTGAAGGAGCTGCAAAGCTCCACAGCGGAGATTGGAGTATCTGTCCAAAGGACCACTTTAAGCCATACACTCCACAGAGCTGGGATTTACGGAAGAGTGGCCAGAAAAAAAGCCATTGCTTAAAGAAAAAATAAGAAAACATGTTTGGTGTTCGCCAAAAGGCATGTGGGAGACTCCCCAAACATATGGAAGAAGGTACTCTGGTCAGATGAGAAGCTAGTTTCCCAGTCCCTACGCTGAAAAACATCCCCACAGCATGAATGCTGCCACCACCATGCTTCACCGTAGAGATGGTTAATGTTTCATGGTCTGAGAGTCCTTTAGGTGCTTTTTGGCTAACTCCAAGCGGACTGTCATGTGCCTTTTAAATAATAATAAATAATATGCCATTTAGCAGACGCTTTTATCCAAAGGGACTTACAGTCATGTGTGCATACATTTTTACGTATGGGTGGTCCCGGGGATCGAACCCACTACCCTGGCGTAACAAGCGCCGTGCTCCTACCAATTGAGCTACAGAGGACCACGTGTAGCTCAGGTGCTTACTGAAGAGTAGCTTCCGTCTAGCCACTCTACCATATAGGCCTGATTGGTGGAGTGCTGCAGAGATGGTTGTCCTTCTGGTAGGTTCTCCCATCTCTACAGAGGAAACTCTGGAGCTCTGTCAGAGTGACCATCAGGTTCTTGGTCACCTCCCTGACCAAGGCCCTTCTCCCCCGATTGCTCAGTTTGGCCGGGCAGCCAGCTCTAGGAAGAGTCTTTGTGATTCCAAACTTCTTCCGTTTAAGAATTATGGAGGCCACTGCATTCTTGGGGACCTTCAATTCTTCAGAAATGTTTTGGTACCCTTCCCTTGATCTCTGCCTCGACACAATCCTGTCTCGGAGCTCTACGGACAATCCCTTCGACCTCATGGCTTGGTTTTTGCTCTGACATGCACTGTCAACTGTGGGACCTTATATAGACTGGTGTGTGCCTTTTCCAAATCATGTCAAATCCAATTGAATTTACCACAGGTGGACTCCAATCAAGTTGTAGAAAACATCTCAAGGATGATCAATGGAAACAGGATGCACCTGAGCTCTATTTTCGAGTCTCATACCAAAGGGTAATTATACTTATGTAAATAAGGTATTTCAGTTTTTTATTTGTAATAAATTTGCGTACATTTCTAAAACCTGTTTCATTATGGGGTATTTTGTGTAGATTGATGAGGACAATTTTGTATTAAATACATTTGAGAATAAGGCTGTAACTTAACAAAATGTGGAAAAGTCAAAAGTCAAGGGGTCTGAATACTTTACGAATGCACTGTAGGTACCATGCTAACTAGCTAGCCAACTCATGTGCTAACGTTTGCTGGTAAACCTTTAGGTGGCTGGTTGTAACGTTGTAGATACAATAGATCTCCGATTGTAAAACATCTTCTACTTTTAGTCATAGATATGGCTACCTGTAGGTTGTTTAGCTATCTTAGCTTACCTAGCTACCTAAATTAGCAAACAGAAAAATAATTTCATTTCCCCCCACAGTAACACAGTTGTATGTTAGGCAGCAATAAACAATGTGGGTTTCAGTAGAAACCTAAAGTTAGCTAGCTAGCTAGGTAGCGTGCAGGGAAAAATAACTTACTTAGCTAGCCACTGTATTTGTCATCTGCCCTCTTGGTGCTGGCATCGGCTGTAGTTGAGCTTCTAGCTAAATCCAACTCTTTATAATAATTGTTTCGAATTCTCTTCGGTATTTTCTATCTGTAAATGCTATTCTTAATGTTAATCAATCAGGATTCAGATGGCCACTATGCTTGTTGTAAATTATATTGCAAATGCCTTAGATGAGATAGAAATAATTGCTGCTGCCATGTTTTGTAGACTCTTCTCCATAAGGTGTTTTTTTTAATCTGTTTTTTAAATCTTATTTTACTGAGTTAAATGAGTTACTTGATGTGGAATAGAGTTCCGTGTAGTCATGGCTCTATGTAGTACTGTGCACCTCCCACTGTCTGTTCTGGACTTGGGGACTGTGAAGAGACATCTGGTAGCATGTCTTGTGGGGTATGCATGGGTGTCTGAGCTGTGTGCTAGTAGTTTAAACAGACAGCTTGTTGCATTCAACATGTCAATATCTCTTACAAATACCAGTAGTGATGAAGTCAATCTCTCCTCTACATTGATCCAGGAGAGATTGATATGCATATTATTAATGTTAGCTCTCTGTGTACATTTAAGGGCCAGCCGCTAGGGACTGTAGGACCTGCCTCGTTGATAGTGATAAATGAGAATGTGTTCTCAGTCAATTTTATCTGGTTAAAATGTGGGTTAAATAAAATGTTAATAATAATTTACAATCCAGGGTTACTCCGATGCAGTTTAGTCTCCTCAACTTGCTCAATTTCCACATTATTCATTACAAGATTTAGTTGAGGTTTAGGGTTTAGTGAATGATTTTGTCCCAAATACAATGCTTTTAATTTTATAAATATTTAGACTAACTTATTTCTTGCCACCCATTCTTAAATGGACTGCAGCTCTTTGTTAAGTGTTGTAGTGATTTCACTTGCTGTGGTAGCTGACGTGTTAGCTATAGTGTTGAGTCATCAGAACACAGTACATAGGCACACAGGCTTTACTCAGAGCCAGTGGCAGGTCATCAGTAAAATTGAAAAAAGTAAGGGGCCTAGACAGTTGCCCTGGGGAATGCTGACTCTACCTGGATTATGTTGGAGAGGCTTCCATTAAAGAACACCCTCTTTGTTTTGTTAGATGGGTAACTCCCGATCCACAATTTTAGCAGGGGATGACACTTCAGTTTTTTCCAGCAGATTATGATCAATAATGTCAAAAGCTGCACTGAAGTCTAACAAAACAGCTCCCAGAATATTTGTATTATCAATTTCTCTCAGCCAATCATCAGTAATTTGTGTAAGTGCTGTACATGTTGAATGCCCTTCCCTATAAGCATGCTGAAAATCTGTTGTTAATTTGTTTACTGTGAAATAGCATTGTATCTGGTCAAAAGTTTACTAAGGGTTGGTAGCAGGCTGATTGGTTGGCTGTTTGAGCCAGTAAAGGGTGCTTTGCTATCCTTGTTAATGGAATTACTTTTGCTTCCCCCCAGGCCTGAGGGCACACACTTTCCTGTAGGCTTAGATTGAAGAGATGGCAAATGGGAGTGGTAATATCATCCGCTATTATCCTCAGTAATTTTCCATCCAAATTGTCAGACCCAGGTGGGTGTATCTATCATAATTAATTGAATTTAGACATACAAATTACCAAACCTAGTCACAGGCTTGGATAACATTGGAAAACCCCTTCGGTCTCCACAGAGTTGCCCTCACAAAAAATGAATTTGTTGCAGCAACCGTCCCGCAAGTTTGTGGCAAATTTGCTGCAAAACTAAACAGTTTGCCACAAAAATTTTGCCAGAAGTTTGCAAATGCTTGACACAAGTGGTGAATCTGCGGCAATCCTTTGGCAACAATAATATTATGGCAAACAGTTCGCCAGAGTTTTTTTATCTGGCAGACAATTCTCTCAAGATTACATTTTAATCAGTGGCAAACCTGTGGCAACAAGTTCCAAGACCAGTAACCGTTGATGATCAATCAGGGGGGGTAATTTAACATCTGTTGGAAAATGGAAAACCAAGCTATCTAACTACCAAAAGTTGTCCAGTGAGTGTCTAACCTATTCATTAAACTTCCTAATAAACTTTTACATTGTATTAGCTAAATGATGCCTTGTTAGCAATGTCATGTTTTTATGGGATAGAGTGAAAAACACACTTTGTTGATACCAGTTTCAGTCTGTTAGCGCCACTGAATAGCGCTTAGCTAGCTAACGTTAGCTATCATCATTTTTTGTACAGTTAATGTGATAGGTAGCTAGCTAACTAATGATTTGCCTAAAACACTTTTTATTTTTTTTTAGGTGAATACGTTACTGTCGTTAATTTAATATCAATATGCATGTCAATATGCTCGTGTCACGGTTCAGTAGCATGTTAGCTAGCACAACAGCTAAGGTAGCTAGCAACAATATGAGTTGATTTGACATCAAAGCCACTTTTGCAGAAGGATACCCTACCCCTATCTGTGGTTTTGGAACATGCTGGGAAGAGGATGCATCAACACCCTGGAAATATGTTTGTGGCACAATCACTCATAACACTTTTTGTGAGTGATAAATGAGTGTATTGTCTTCAAGATTAATACGGTAAGCAAAATGCAAAATATTCTCAGATGTAGCCCATACATTCATTCTTTGTAACAATTAGATATTTTTTCATTGCTTTAAACTAGTAGTAGCTCATCTTGATCATGTTGTTCCTTCTCTTGTTCTAAAAGCAATCAGTTACAAGGCAAACATACAGATTGAGGCCTTCAATAAAAAACTGAGGACAGAGAAATATGTGTGCACCAGACCGGTCAAGGCCTCTTGCAGACTTGCACGCATGGCTTTGAGATGTAAGTTACACAACAACAACAAAAATGCTGGGTTGTTTGGATGACCTAAATTGCTGGGTTGCAGGCATTAGGTCAATAGTTGGGTCGTTTTTCTGTAAAAACAACAAGGTTGAGTTGTTGGTGCTGGGTTATTAAGGTTGGGCTATGGATATTTGACCCTGCCCAGTGGGTTAATTCTCCCACCACCAGCGCATGAAGTCCACCAGAACGTGAGCAAGTGTCAAGACATTTAGACAAACTAAGTTTTTTTTTTTTTGGGGGGCAGGCTGAAAATCGTGAAAATGGTAAGTAACAAACGTTACGAATTATGAATTTGATGGTCATTCAGGTTAAATAGGTTATACTATCCTATCATAATTAGGTAGCTAGCTAATGTTACCTTGAGCGTTAGCTAATGACCGTTAGCTAGCTAGCTAGCTAGCCATTTTCTCTGCTAATATCTCTGGCTGTGGTAACGTTTACTAGCTAGCTAGAGACGCTAGCTTACTGGAGTGTTGTTGTGAAATATAGCTAAATGTACGTTTTTTTTTGTCGACGTTTGGCTGGCTAGCTAGCTAGTGTTGATAAAACAAGTTTACTGGAGAACGGAGACCAAGTAGAGACTTTTGGACAAGGTGGATAATTGTATAATATAAGGCAGTTTATTCAGAGGTAAAGATATCTGGAATAGCGTGCACGGACCCGTTCGTCAATCTCGTAGGGAGATATCTGAGAGAGCCCCTAAACATTGTGTGCTGACATTTTATACAATAAAATGAAGTAGGTTGAATCTAGTCGTTCTGATCTTCTGATTGGTCCTGATGAGTTGGGCGAGGTCACCTCCAGGCTAGTGTCACTGTTGCATTGGCTCTGAGTCGGGTTCTCTGTCTTCAGATGTTCAGCCTAAGAGAAGGGGGTTTTTGTGTGTGTGTGTGTTTGTGTGTGTTTAACAGTGGTGTGTGTGTGTGTGTGTGTGTGTGTGTGTTTAACAGTGGTGTGTGTGTGTGTGTGTGTTTATCAGTGGTGTGTGTGTGTGTGTGTGTGTGTGTGTGTGTGTTTATCAGTGATGATGTGTGTGTGTGTGTGTGTGTGTGTGTGTGTATGTGTGTGTGTGTGTGTGTCCTCAGAGCAAGAACTCGTGAGTTGGAAGAACTGAGAGACCTATGGCGTGGGTGTTGTCCATAGCCACCTGCTGATAAGGCTGACAAGATAGAAGTCTTTTGTGCATTGTATTAAATACAAAGGCCCAACACGAAATGGGTCATGCACAAGATTTTAGTCAGACCAAGCTATAACATTATATATTTACTACGACACTAGCTAACTATGTCAGTGTCTAACGGTATCTTAGCTAACAAAACTACCTTAGCTACAGGAAACTATTTCACTCGTTAGCTAACGTTAGCTAAGTTAGCTGGCTAGCTAAGTTTTTTTTTTTTTTTCTTTTGTTTTTTTTTTTTTTTTTTCGGGGGGGATGGATCAGCTTAATATTGCAGATAGATTGTATCTTCTATCAATGTAATTGTCTGCATCACTTCCAATCCCCCATGTTTTTTTTATTTTTTATATATATATTCCCCTTTATTACTTTTCAACCCCACCATCCTTTCCCCACTTGGAGTAAATTAGTGAACAACAACGCCCAGGCCTCTACTTCCGGTCTATACTTACTATCTACACCTTATGGACAGAGTTAATTTTACAATAATTCTATATCTATATCTATATATATATATATATATATATATATATATATATATATATATATATATATATATATATATAGATATATATTTATTTATTTTTTTGCTCCTGAACTTCTTCTACTCTCAACCTCTCCGATCATTTTCATGATGTCCATCCGGTTTGCTTCTAAATGCCATATCTTTCTAACTGTGCTCTTTCCCAAAAGCTCCCAACATACAACCTATATACTTATTATGGACACAGTATGCTTACATTATTAGCTATCTTTGTTATTATTTGTTGTTATTTGTTATTAGTCCCATCCTTCAACTCTATTCAATACCTCCCATCTATCTCTTAACACCATCCATATAGGATTTCTATTTGCCATATATATTTCAACCATACTGTGATGTTTTACAAAAGTTCTGAACCTTTCTATTCTCATTGCTTCTACAGATTGTGAATTAAAAATAAACATTTTTGCTAAAAGTATTATTATATTATTGATTGATTGACTATGACTTTTCAGATCACCCAGTAATGCTATCTGCAAGGTTAGTTCCAGGTAAATATTGCAATCCTTTAGCCATTCCTGGACCTGTGTCCAAAAACAAGCTACAAATGGACAGAACCAAAACAAATGATCTAATGATTCTATCTCTTCACAGCAAAATCTGCAGAGCTGGGAAGATTGTATCCCCCATATAAATAACATTCTATTGGTAGCAAGAATTTTATATAATGATTTAAATTGAAAGATTCTAATTTTTTGAATCCGGTGTTGTTTTGCGTGTCAGTTCATAAACACTATGCCATGGGATCGGTACGTCAAAGATCTCTTCCCAACTATTTTGCAATCTATATGGGACTGCTGTCAATCCTTTGGTCCTTAAGTGAAACTGATATACTTTTTTATTTATCACAGTTTTCCTTAACCAATTATGTTCTTTAATGCAAGGCCGACAGACAAGTTCCTTACTTTCTCCCCCTTCAACTTTCCTCTTCCACTTTTGCGGTAAGGCTGCAATTATTTGGTTGTAATTTTGGGTAGAGCAGACATTTCCATATGTTTTTGTTAGCTGCATGTGCGACATAACTCCACCAGTCCTACCGATGATATCATTTACGAAGATTATACCTTTTTTAAACATTCTGTCAAAAAATAAAGGTTTTATGTCAATTAGTATATTTGAATTTAACCACAATATTTGTTGCATTATTTGTTCTGTCGTTTCTGGAGGATTAAATTGAAATTGCAACCAACTTTCTATGGCTTGTTTTAGAAATAGTGACATTTGGGAGATTATTTCCTTTTCAAATAACTGAAAGTGAGAGGTTGTAATCTGAATAAAGGGAAAAAAGGCCTTTCTTGAACAGTGGGTGAGACAATCTTACTAATTTGCTTGAGAACCAGTTCGGATTTAAGTATAACTTTTGGATGACTGAAGATTTTAGTGATAGGTCTAATGCTTTAATATTTAATAATTTCTGTCCTCCGAATTCATATTCATTATATAAATATGCTCTTTTAATTTTGTCTGGCTTGCCGTTCCAAATAAATTGAATATTTTTTTCTCATATAATTAAAAAAACTGTTTGCTAGGCGTAGGCAAGACCATAAGCAAATAGGTAAACTGGGATAATACTAAAGAGTTAATCAGGGTGATTTTTCCACAAATTGACAGGTATTTTCCTTTCCATGGTAGTAGATCTTATCTATTTTTGCTAACTTTCTATTAAAATTTATTGAAGTGAGATCATTTATTTCCTTTGGGATATGTATTCCGAGTATATCCACATCACCATCAGACCATTTTATTGGTAAACTACATGGTAATGTAAAAATTGTATTTTTTAGTGATCCAATACGTAATATAGTACATTTGTCATAATTTGGTTTTAATCCAGAGAGGTTAGAAAATGTATCTAGATCCTCTATGAGGCTGTGGAGGGATTCTAGTTGTGGATCTAAAAGAAAACATGAATCATCTGCGTACAATGACACCTTTGTTTTTAAGCCCTGTATTTCTAATCCTCTGATATTATTATTGGATCTGATTTTAATAGCTAACATCTCGATGGCCACAATAAATAGATATGCCGATAGTGGACAACCTTGTTTCACTCCTCTTGACAGTTTGAAACTTTCTGAGAAATAGCCATTATTTACTATTATACACCTAGGGTTACTATACATGATTTTGACCCATTTTATAAGAGATTCTCCAAAATTGAAATGCTCCAGGCATTTATATATAAATTCCAGTCGAACTTTATCAAATGCCTTTTCGAAGTCTGCTATGAATAGCAGGCCTGGTTTCCCATATTTTCCATAGTGTTCTATTGTTTCCAATACTTGCCTTATATTATCTCCAATGTATCTTCCATGTAAAAAACCTGTCTGATTAGAATGAATAATATCCGACAATACCTTTTTAATTCTATGCGCTATACATACAACGTTAGCTAAGTTAGCTGGCTAGCTAAGTTACCATAGTTAGATTTTACTTATTCTCCATCTGGGTTAATTTAACCAAGCTATTTGGCAGCCTTATCTCATGCTTCCATGGTGATTGATTGAGATATCTAACGGGGGGGGGGGGGACACGACAGATTTTTATTGACCCTGTGTAAAAGAGCTTCTAAGTCTTCCACATTGCCATCGATAACCAATAGGACAACCTTAATGGAAACTCGAAAGACTTAACTTCAACAGAGCCTCTTAGAACCATGCAGCCACATTGGGACTAGATCAATTACCTGCAG
This sequence comes from Coregonus suidteri, assembly GCA_036851935.1. Taxonomy (NCBI): domain Eukaryota; kingdom Metazoa; phylum Chordata; class Actinopteri; order Salmoniformes; family Salmonidae; genus Coregonus; species Coregonus suidteri. Next base: position 623,450 of record CM072231.1, on the reverse strand, counting down.
AGCTACCATACTTGCTTTATTGGTCGTTTGCACAGATATTCTGTCACAGTGACCAACCTGACACACGTCACAGGCTGGGGGGTAAAGTGCCTTGCTCAAGGGCACGACAGCAGTAGGTAGTATACAGAGATATTGTAGCTGGTAACTCTTTGGCTGCCGGATCATTCCCTGCAGATTTACCCGCAGGCAGCTAGGAGTTCGAACTGATAACCCACCAGTATTCGGCCTGCCTTTCTGACCTCGAAGATCTGCACTATTCATTTAGCTCTTTCCTCACTACCTTGCCTTTGTTCAACCATGTGACCCGTCTTACCAACCCTTCACTCCTCAAAGTATGACATTTAAAAATGTGGGTGAAACTATCCCTTAAAGTGGCCTAGCCAGTCTCCAGACATTAATCCCATAGAAAATCTGTGGAGGGAGCTGAAGGTTCGAGTTGCCAAACGTCAGCCTCAAAACCTTAATGACTTGGAGAAGATCTGCAAAGAGGAGTGGGACAAAATCCCTCCTGAGATGTGTGGAAACCTGGTGGCCAACTACAAGAAACGTCTGACCTCTGTGATTGCCAACAAGGGTTTTGCCACCAAGTACTAAGTCATTTTTTGCAGAGTGATCAAATACTTATTTCCCTCATTAAAATGCAAATCAATTTATAACAGTTTTGACATTAGTTTTTCTGGATTTTTTTGTTGTTATTCTGTCTCTCACTGTTCAAATAAACCAGGGTTCTTCAATTCCGGTCCTGGAGGGCCGAAACACTTCTGTTTTTTATTTCTACCTGGTAGTTAATTGCACTCACCCGGTGTCCCAGGTCTGAATTAGCCCCTGATTAGAAGGAGAGGATGAAAAACAGAGGTGTTTCGGCCCTCCAGGACCGGAATTGAAGAACCCTGAAATAAACCTACCATTAAAATTATAGACTGATCATTTCTTTGTCAGTGGGCAAACGTACAAAATCATAAGGGGATCAAATACATTTTTCCCTCACTGTACATCTTTATATACTGTATTTGTTTTGATTATTTTTTTTTATTTTTTTTAATTTTATTTAACCAGGTAAGCCAGTTGAGAACAAGTTCTCATTTACAACTGCGACCTGGCCAAGATAAAGCAAAGCAGTGCGATAAAAGCAACACAGAGTTACATATGGGGTATAACAAAACATAAAGTCAAAAAATACAACAGAAAATCTATATACAGTGTGTGCAAATGTAGCAAGTTATGGAGGTAAGGCAATAAATAGGCTATAGTGCAAAATAATTACAATAGTATTAACACTGGAATGCTAGATGTGCAAGAGATTATGTGCAAATAGAGATACTGGGGTGCAAAAGAGCAAAATAAATAACAATATAGGGATGAGGTAGTTGGGTGGGCTAATTTCAGATGGCCTGTGTACAGGTGCAGTGATCGGTAAGGTGCTCTGACAACTGATGCTTAAAGTTAGTGAGGGAGATAAGAGTCTCCAGCTTCAGAGATTTTTGCAATTCGTTCCAGTCATTGGCAGCAGAGAACTGGAAGGAATGGCGGCCAAAGGAGGTGTTGGCTTTGGGAATGACCAGTGAGATATACCTGCTGGAGCGCAGACTACGGGTGGGTGCTGCTATGGTGACCAATGAGCTAAGATAAGGCGGGGATTTGCCTAGCAGTGATTTATAGATGGCCTGGAGCCAGTGGGTTTGACGACGAACATGTAGTGAGGACCAGCCAACAAGAGCGTACAGGTCACAGTGGTGGGTAGCGTATGGGGCTTTGGAGACAAAACGGATGGCACTGTGATAGACTACATCCAATTTGCTGAGTAGAGTGTTGGAGGCTATTTTGTAAATGACATCGCCGAAGTCAAGGATCGGTAGGATAGTCAGTTTTACGAGGGCATGTTTGGCAGCATGAGTGAAGGAGGCTTTGTTGCGAAATAGGAAGCCGATTCTAGATTTAACTTTGGATTGGAGATTCTTTATGTGAGTCTGGAAGGAGAGTTTACAGTCTAACCAGACACCTAGATATTTGTAGTTGTCCACATACTCTAGGTCAGACCCGTCGAGAGTGGTGATTCTAGTCGGGGTGGGCGGGTGCCAGCAGCGTTCGATTGAAAAGCATGCATTTAGTTTTACTAGTGTTTAAGAGCAGTTGGAGGCTACTGAAGGAGTGTTGTATGGCATTGATATATATATATATATAAAATGACATTTTTGGTTCAAGCTGGGCTGAAGCGTTTCGCTACACTTTCATTCTATCACAACAATTTATTTTAAATACAAATGTTACATTTTGGGAATTGTGTGAAAAGTGAATGAATGAATGAAATACAGTTATTACTTAAATAATGACAGTCATTAGTCCATATCTTTAGTAGAGGGATCTTCTGTCACGGTCGTTGAGAGACGGGTCAGACTAAGGTGCAGCGTACATGTTTATTAAGACGAATAAACACTTGACAAATAACGAACCGCGACGCTCAAACAGTGGCTACAACACAACAAGCCAAACACGAGTCAAGATCCCACAACTAAGGTAGGCAACCAGGCTACCTAAGTATGATCCCCAATCAGAGACAACGAGCGACAGCTGCCTCTGATTGGGAATCACACCCGGCCAAACCTAGACATACACATACTAGATCTCCAACATAGAAATACAATCACATAGATCTCAACAGAAACTCACACCCTGACCCAACCAACAAGAGTTTCTCTAGGTCAGGGCGTGACACCTTCAAACGTAATATTTTACATTTGTTCTCTGTGTAACAATGTTTTGAATCGACCCAAATGTAGACCATTATTGGCAAAACAGCATGATTTTATATACCATTTAGCAGACGCTTTTATCCAAAGCAACTTACAGTCATGTGCGCATACATATTTACATATGGGTGGTCCCGGGGATCGAACCCGCTACCCTGGCGTTACAAGCGCCGTGCTCTACCAGCTGAGCTACAGAGGACCATGATGTGTGTGTGCTGTCACCTAAGATAGCTGAAGTGTGTCAGTGAACGTGAATATCTATTGATTTGCTCTGGCACTGTCTCATAGGCAGATCTGTGTTAATACCCCTAAAGACAGACACAGTCACACGCACGCTTTGTTTTTCTCAGATTGCAATCTGAGTGTACACGTCAAGTTCAGCTGAGGCTTTAGTCTGATGTTTAGTCCGTGCTTCTACACCTGCATTACTAGCTGTTTGGGGTTTTAGGCTGGGTTTCTGTACAGCACTTCGAGATATTAGCTGATGTAAGAAGGGCTATATAAAATAAAATTGATTGATTGATTGATGTTTGGACTGTTTGGTTCATTAATTAATATAAATCAATTTTAATAATCAATCGTATCTTATGAAAACGTATCTTATGAAATAACACATACTTAGACAATAAGGCTTTGTTTCAATGTGCTATTTAAAAAATGTATATATTCTTGTACATTGTTGACAATTCTCTGATGTGATGTACAGTACGTTCTGAAATGCAGACAATACAAATTGATGATTATAAATTCAACATTGTATCTTGATTGTGTAGGAAAAGCAGTGGGTGGGATGGTAGAGAAGGCTAAAATATATAAGAACATTTTGAAATTAGGATTAGACTGAAAAGAACCCAAGGATTATATTTAAAAAATGACTCAACTGCTGGGTCAATCCCCAACCCAATGTGCTGGGTCAATCCCCAACCCAATGCGCTGGGTCAATCCCCAACCCAAGGCGCTGGGTCAATCCCCAACCCAATGTGCTGGGTCAATCCCCAACCCAATGTGCTGGGTCAATCCCCAACCCAATGTGCTGGGTCAATCCCCAACCCAAGGCGCTGGGTCAATCCCCAACCCAATGTGCTGGGTCAATCCCCAACCCAATGTGCTGGGTCAATCCCCAACCCAATGTGCTGGGTCAATCCCCCAACCCAAGGCGCTGGGTCAATCCCCAACCCAATGTGCTGGGTTTATGTCACAACCCAACACACTGGGTTGTTTTAACCCAACAATATAGTCATACATACCCAGCAGCTGGGTCAAGGTGCTGGGTTAGAAACACAACCTAACCCCACTAGGTTGAATTAACCCAGCATTTTTTTTGTGTAGATTTAGGAAAAAATTATATGAATTGCCATATTAGACATAACTCAATTTCTACCTTTTTTTAAGATGCCAAAATAAAATGTTTTCAGTATCCTAATTTTGTTTTATTTTCTGATTGTTTCAACAAGCCATCTACAAAGTTCCCTCAAAAAGGGAATAGTTCTGAACTGGTTTTGATTAAAGTTTTGTTTTAATTATTTAAAATTAGTTAATTATCTTTTAAGCTTCCATTGGTTAAAATCTATTGCTCAGTTATCACTTGGCTCATGTAAACCTCCTAAGGTCAATATTTCTCTCACGTAAATGTTGTAGCTACATAAAACGATGAAATAAACGATTTATTTGGGAAATATCCAGTCGTCACCTCTTTTCTTCATTAGCGTGCTGATGTTTTCAAGTTGTATTGGATTTGTATTTATCTGTTAAGACATTGAATACATATTTAGTATATTACTACATTTAATGTTGTAGTTTTTTTCTCTCTGAGAAGTAAGTTCATTTAAAGTTATGTGATTTGGGTTTTAAAGATACATTTCAGTGTTGTTAACACACAGTAACCCCAAAACCTGATCTCATTTGCATATTCATACTGAATTTGTAGCAACATTTACAGAAAACAAAATGTCCTCCACAGGTTTTCCCAGAATTGTTTGTCAGAAGTTCACAAGTTGCTGCAAATTTACCACAACAGTTTGCCAAAATACACATTTGTGAAAAAATTGGCCAAAGGTTTGCCACAACTGTTTGCCAGAAGCCTGTTTGTCGGTAAGGGTGGGTGAAGCTGCTTTGAGTTGGGTTTTTTTGTTGCCTTTTATGTGGAGCGATCAGAGATCTCTGAAATGAGACGTTCTCGTCCCCCTTGTTCAGTTCAGAGTAATGATCAGAAACCTGTATGTTGATAAATGTGTCTGTTCTTCTTAATATGTTTTGTAATTTTGTATATTGTATGTTGTATATATGTTTGGTGTATTTCTGCAGGGCCCATCTGAAAAAGAGACCCTAGTCTCAGTATGACTTCCCTGTCAAAATAAAGGTTTATTATTAATAATAATAATAATAATAATAATAATAATAATAATATTCATTTTTAAACATGTATGGTTGAATGTCACCATGTAGCTAATAAAACATTAAAAAAAGGCTCCTTTGTGTTGATGCACCATGTAGCTAATAAAACATTAAAAAAAGGCTCCTTTGTGTTGATGCACCATGTAGCTAATAAAACATTTAAAAAAGGCTCCTTTGTGTTGATGAGAGGAATCACTGCAAGCCATTGCGGGGGCGGCAGGTAGTGTAGTGTTTAAGAGCGTTGTGCCAGTAACCGAAAGGTCGCTGGTTCTAATCCCCGAGCCGACTAGGTGAAAAATCTGTTGATGTGCCCTTGAGCAAGGCACTTAACCCTAATTGCTCATGTAAGTCGCTCTGGATAAGAGCGTCTGCAAAATGTAAATGGTCAGTTCTTTCGGTTTTGCCCAAGGGATTGTGTTTTTAGTGTCTGCCTCCCTTTCAAAAAAGCCTACCTTGAGGGAGGCACGAGGCCAGAGCACGAAGCACCGCCTCACATGAGAAGTAGTCCTTCAGAGACTGGAAAGAAATGTGTCAGCTTGTATATTTAGCAATGAACCTGCCTATAGGAAACATCGCTGAAAGACATCCAATGGACAAACACGCACAAAAACATATAGTGATCAGTATCACGTAGAGCCTTTGCGAAAAAGCAGGACTATATTTATTATCAGCTCTCCCCCCACCCCCATCAGTACACCGGAAGCCGTCATAGGGTGTATCATTCAGCGTGTGAAGACCTGACCTGCCTTCCTCCTGGGCAATTACATGTGAAAACACATTTCACTGACCTAGAAATGCCTTGGACATGATGAAAACAGATTCCCACAGGGTGAAATCCCCTTTAACAGACTTAACCAAATGAACATATTTCTGAAAAAACATTTACCCAGTGTCCTTTACAGTCTTAATCGATTTAACCAAATGAACACGTTTCAGAAAAACATTTACCAATTTGGTTGGAGAAACATTCTCACGTCATAGGCCAACTCGGCTGAATATGAAACATTTTTAAAATGTGGCCCTCGGTACATTACGAAAGGAAACAGTTGTACTTAAATTTGGCCAGTGGCCAGTGAGACTGAGAGGATCTGGACGGCTGTCAAACCACAGAGGTTCTCAGCTGTGTTTCCCGTTCCCTCTGGGTACTCCCAGCACTGGAGCCCGTAACCAGAGCAACCAGAGAGGCTGTGAGAAATACAGGCCACACAAGACGTGTTAGTAGTTATAAGAATTAGCCTTCTAAGGCTGATGGGGAGGGAGGGAAGCAGAGCTGTTGGACCAGAATAGATCATGACTGCAACGTACGTTTAATAACGGACGTCACTGAGATCTAAACGGAAATTATGTTAAGTGAGCAAAAACACTGAGGATGGAGTGAGTGAGAGACCCCTCTCTTCCTTGTGCCTGGTCTCAGCAACTTTTGAATGGACAGCATTCATTTACCTCCATGGAGGTATCTTATATACAGTGAGGGGGGAAAAAGGATTTGATCCCCTGCTGATTTTGTACGTTTGCCCACTGACAAAGAAATAATCAGTCTATAATTTTAATGGTAGGTTTATTTGAACAGTGAGAGACAGAATAACAAAACAAAAATCCAGAAAAACGCATGTCAAAAATGTTATAAATTGATTTCAAAGAACTGATTCTAGCTCTGAAAGAATCCAAAAAGTGACCAATTATTTCGCTGAGGCGTGGCTGTGAAAAGATTCAGCATGCTACTGGCATTACACACCTGGCTAAAAGACCTGTAGCTCTGTTGGGATAATTTTTATAGATAACTTTTACACCTTTTGAAAACAGAAGATCTACAGGAATGAGTCCATCCAAATCATCTTGGCTCCTGGACTCTATGCACGCATTCCAAGGCTGCGTTGACCCAATGATAAATTTGACATTTCAGTCATTTAGCAGACGCACTTACAGGAGCAATTGGGGTTAAGAACCTTGCTCAAGGGCACATTGACAGATTTTTTCAGCTAGTCGTTCAGGGATTTGAACCAGCAACCTTTTGGTTCCTGTCCCAAGGCTGTTAACACTAGGCTACCTGCCGCCCCAGTGACCCAAGCTCTGCTCAGTCGCTGAGTTGTCGTAGTGCTGTTTAAATGTACGTTATCCCAGGGGCGTTTGGCAATCATAATATAAGTAACTCTGTCGATCCTATAGCTATTGTATGTAGTAATCATGCGCCTATGAACCTTAGTTAAACTATTAGCGCTGAGGCGATTTGCCCTAGTAGGAAGTCCACTGTGTATCAGCTCAAACATAAATATGTCTACCTCTGATAAGCCTCCCAGTAAAGCCATAAAAACAATCAAGAATCCCAGAAAAGTGCTCAGAATAGCCCACATTAACATATATAGTCTAAGAAACAAGGTTCATGAAATCGATAACTTGCTGGCAACAGATAACATTCATATTCTGACTATCTCTGAAACTCACTTAGATAATACCTTTGACAATAAAGTGGTAGCAATACATGGTTTCAACATCTTCAGAGGAGACAGGAGAGACAGGAATGCCAATGGCGGAGGTGTTGCCGTTTATGTTCAGTCATATTCCTGTAAAGCTTAGAGAGGATCTCATGTTAAATACTGTTGAAGTAATATGGCTACAGGTTCACCTGCCTCACCTAAAGCCCATTCTGGTGGGAAGCTGCTATAGACCACCAAGTGATAACAGTCAGTATCTGGATAATGTGTGTGAAATGCTTGATAATGTATGTGATAAAAACAGAGAGGTATATTTTCTGGGTGACCTAAATATTGACTGGCTTTCATCAAGCTGCCCACTCAAGAAAAAGCTTCAAACTGTTGCCAGTGCCTGCAACCTGGTTCAGGTTATCAGTCAACCTACCAGGGTAGTTACAAACAGCACAGGAATTAAATCATCCACATGTGTTGTTGATCACATCTTTACTGATGCTGCAGAAAAATGCTCTAAATCAGAATCCAAATCCATCGGATGTAGTGATTATAATATCATAGCCATATCTAGGAAAACCAAAGTTCAAAACGCTGGGCCTAATATAGTGTATAAGAGGTCATACAATACGTTTTGTAGTGATTCCTATGCTGGTCTGTGGTGTGTAATTAGGAGCAAACAGACGCTGCACTTTAACACATTAATGAAATTGCTTATTCCAGTTACTAATAAGCATGCACCCATTAAGAAAATGACTTTAACAACTGTTAAATCCCTGTGGATTGATGGGGAATTAAAAAATTGTATGGTTGAGATGGATGAAGCAAAAAGAATGGCAAATAGGTCTGGCTGCAAAGTCGATTGGCAAACGAACTGTAAATTGAGAAATCATGTGACTAAACTGAATAAAAAGAAGAAGAAACTGTACTGTGAAACAAAGATAAATGACATAAAGAACGATAGTAAAAAGCTTTGGAGCCCCTTCAATGAAATGTTGGGCAAAAAGGCAAACTCAGCTCCATTATTCATTGAATCAGATGGCTCATTCATCACAAAACCCACTGATACTGCCAACTACTTTACTTATTTTTTTCAATGGCAAAACTAGCAAACTTAGGGGGGATGTCTCAGACAGCACACAAAGTCAGTGTGAATATAGTGCCCATTCACACTTTCTGTTCCAATCTGGCAGAGGCACGTCAGAAATCTGCTTTTGAGTGACCACAGGTACCAGTCTTTAGATCCTCAGAGTGGTCAGGAAGTGACAAGACTCTTCAGATAAGTAGTAATGAGTAATAATAATATGCCATTTAGCAGACGCTTTTATCCAAAGCGACTTACAGTCATGTGTGCATACATTTTTACGTATGGGTGGTCCCGGGGATCGAACCCACTACCCTGGTGTTACAAGCGCCATGCTCTACCAATTGAGCTACAGAGGACAAGTGTCCAACGTAACCTATTTGATGCAATGCTGGATAAGTAGCTAGCCTTGTGTATCTGTATTCATAGACACTGTGGACCATACTGTCTTGGTGCAGAGATTGGAGTGTGTTGGGATTACTGGTCGTGCTCTGGAATGGTATGTAAACTACCTGTCAAATAGAACCCAGTGTGTTAATGCAGATGGTTGTAAGTCTGACACTACAGAGCTGCAGTTCCTCAAGGATCCATGTTAGGTCCCCTGTAGTTTATTATCTAGATCGACAACATTGGGAACCATATTGAGACAAACTCATTTTTTATGTGGATGACACTGTTCTCTATTCAAGTGGCAGCAGGTTGACTTTGGCTTTTGAAAAAGCTCAAACATCTTTAATATCATTCAACAGAGTCTGTACAAAATGCATGGTATTTTCCAATACTAAACACTCTGAAAACCATGTAATTACTACCTTGGAAGGACATTGCGTAGAGCAAGTCAAAATGTAAAAGTATCTGGGAGTTTGGGTGGAAGTTGAGCTTCACCTCCCATGAAGAGAACCTTATCAGGAAACTCAAGCTGCTTATTAGGTTTTATTACTTGTACTTTTCTCTGTGTTGGTGATTCTATTCGTGTGCAAGCCTCAAGCTCTACCCTGAATGCTCTTGACTGTTTATCATGCAGCCTTTCGTTTTGACCTCAATCAGAGACGTCTAACTCACCTTTATCTCTACAGTGCTGTCAGGTGGACAACGCTATCAACAGGCTGAAACACTGGTCTTTTTAGGAAAACTGGCATTTTATCTATCCTCTCTTTTAGCTTTAAATAAAATCACATCCAAGTTCAGATCCCAATCTTGTTTTATGCTAACAGTCACGTAAATCAGAACCGAGCATGGAAAACAGGTCCTTTCATCACTCAACCCCCTGGTCTTGGAATTCGCTCCAAGCCAACCTAAAACTCCAGAAACCTGGTGTCCCTGGAGGAGTTCTAAGGACGAATAGATGAACAGGTTGTTGAGACATGTAGTTGTTTCTAGTTGTCACTAGTTTATTGTTGTCTCATGGAAGGAAACGTGTTGTTTTAGTTCACACACCACACACCTACCTGAACACACACACATCAACATCCACTGTTTTGTTTTGCTGTTGCCGGTGTCGTCCATCTGTGTTGTCCGTTTTTAGTCTTACTTTATTGATTTTGGATCACTACCCACCTCCAGACACTGAGGTAAATGTTCAACCTGGACAAAGCAACATGAGCTGAGTTTATCGCCATGACGACAGGTCCCTCTGCCACTGCTGTCTATGTGTAAAGTTGATAGAGTGAGAACTGATCACTAATAACAGTAGTGAGTTGATAGAGTGAGAACTGATCACTAATAACAGTAGTGAGTTGATAGAGTGAGAACTGATCACTAATAACAGTAGTGAGTTGATAGAGTGAGAACTGATCACTAATAACAGTAGTGAATTGATAGAGTGAGAACTGATCACTAATAACGGTAGGGAGTTGATAGAGTGAGAACTGATCACTAATAACAGTAGTGAGTTGATAGAGTGAGAACTGATCACTAATAACAGTAGTGAATTGATAGAGTGAGAACTGATCACTAATAACAGTAGTGAGTTGATAGAGTGAGAACTGATCACTAATAACGGTAGGGAGTTGATAGAGTGAGAACTGATCACTAATAACAGTAGTGAGTTGATAGAGTGAGAACTGATCACTAATAACAGTAGTGAATTGATAGAGTGAGAACTGATCACTAAAAACAGTAGTGAGTTGATAGAGTGAGAACTGATCACTAATAACAGTAGTGAGTTGATAGAGTGAGAACAGATCACTAATAACAGTAGTGAGTTGATAGATGGAGAATTGATCACCAATAACGGTAGTGAGTTGATAGAGTTGATAGTTTTCCCGCTCAGAGCGGATTCTAGTTCTGACTAGTTCAATCTCTCTAGTTACTCTCTGGTTGGGCAATATTTGGTGGATGAGGCTTGTGATTCAAGGTGGGGTTACGCAAGGCTCTGTGTTGAGCTCTTTACTGTTGTCACAGTGGACAAAACATTTTTCCTACAAAAGCCTGGCTCACACAATAGCAAATACCTGCTATTGCTGTTGGTCAACACAATATTTGGTAAGACTGTCTGTCTATGAGCCATATAGGGCACTACAGATGGTATGACTGTCTGTCTATGAGCCATATAGGGCACTACAGATGGTATGACTGTCTGCCTATGAGCCATATAGGGCACTACAGATGGTATGACTGTCTGTCTATGAGCCATATAGGGCACTACAGATGGATTATGCACCTATACACCGGACTATTGACCCTCTGGGACAGTAAAGTATTCATTCATTCAGGTGGTTCCAATAAAATCTTACCCAGTATTAAATATTCTCAGATTCTCTGATTGTTCTTATGTATATCTGCAATGTGAACAAAGTTGCAGTGTGATTCATTGCATTACAGTTTGACTCCTGGTTTGTCTAGCATTTTCTGTCAATTTTAATTGGGGACTGATGGAACCATAAAGCCAAAGACATATGACCATTAGTCAGTCTTTTGAACTCATGGAGGAGCAAACGTTTGTATTCGCATGAATCACCAATAAACTCATCCTTTGTCACATAGCATCTAGACGTGGTCGAGGTTACACTTTTCTGTTGCCTGAAAGTAAATAAGTTGTCCAATTTATCCTGTCACCATCTGTGAGGTTCAAATTATAGAGCTGAGCTGGTCTGTTTATTTTCAGCCTTGTGCTCTTTTAACCAACGACCGAATCACATCGATCTGAGTGGGTCTGACGTGACGTCTGAAACATGTTGTGGTTTTAGATGGTCTGTTTGTTCTTCTTTGTTTAAACATTTACAGCATTATTTACAATTTGCACGGTAACAAGTCATAAATATACTTTTCCCATTTTTATCCCGTGTGCTCATGGGAGACGTGTTGTCACCGGGCCTACTAATAATCTTTGAATGAATAAATAAAGTTGAACATGAGTGAAATACAATGTTAACATGATTAATCTGTGTTGTTTTTATTGCACTACTTTGCTTTATCTTGGCCAGGTCGCAGTTGTAAATGAGAACCTGTCCTCAACTGGCTTACCTGGTTAAATAAAGGTGAAAAAAAATAATAATAATAATTTTTTATAATAATAAGAATAATAATCAATGTGTCTATCAATTGTCTTAGCAGACATGTATAGACAAATGATCACCAACCTATATGCTAGATATGTGAGCCTCGAGACCAGTCTGTACTGTACTGAAAGTCTAGGAGTCTCTGAGAAGCTAACACAGTCAAGGTGATGCATCCAATGACCTTCTCTTTGTCTAGAGGATGGACCTTCTCTCTGTCTAGAGGATGGGCCTTCTCTCTGTCTAGAGGATGGACCTTCTCTCTGTCTAGAGGATGGGCCTTCTCTCTGTCTAGAGGATGGGCCTTCTCTCTGTCTAGAGGATGGGCCTTCTCTCTGTCTAGAGGATGGGCCTTCTCTCTGTCTAGAGGATGAGCCTTCTCTCTGTCTAGAGGATGGGCCTTCTCTCTGTCTAGAGGATGGGCCTTCTCTCTGTCTAGAGGATGGGCCTTCTCTCTGTCTAGAGGATGGGCCTTATCTCTGTCTAGAGGATGGGCCTTCTCTCTGTCTAGAGGATGGGCCTTCTCTCTGTCTAGAGGATGGGCCTTCTCTCTGTCTAGAGGATGGGCCTTATCTCTGTCTAGAGGATGGGCCTTCTCTCTGTCTAGAGGATGGGCCTTCTCTCTGTCTAGAGGATGGGCCATCTCTCTGTCTAGAGGATGGGCCTTCTCTCTGTCTAGAGGATGGGCCTTCTCTCTGTCTAGAGGATGGGCCTTCCCTCTGTCTAGAGGATGGGCCTTCTCTCTGTCTAGAGGATGGGCCTTCTCTCTGTCTAGAGGATGGGCCTTCCCTCTGTCTAGAGGATGGGCCTTCTCTCTGTCTAGAGGATGGGCCTTCTCTCTGTCTAGAGGATGGACCTTCTCTCTGTCTAGAGGAGGATGGGCCTTCTCTCTGTCTAGAGGATGGGCCTTCTCTCTGTCTAGAGGATGGGCCTTCCCTCTGTCTAGAGGATGGGCCTTCTCTCTGTCTAGAGGATGGGCCTTCTCTCTGTCTAGAGGATGGGCCTTCTCTCTGTCTAGAGGATGGGCCATCTCTCTGTCTAGAGGATGGGCCTTCTCTCTGTCTAGAGGATGGGCCTTCTCTCTGTCTAGAGGATGGGCCTTCCCTCTGTCTAGAGGATGGGCCTTCTCTCTGTCTAGAGGATGGGCCTTCTCTCTGTCTAGAGTATGGGCCTTCTCTCTGTCTAGAGGATGGGCCTTCCCTCTGTCTAGAGGATGGGCCTTCTCTCTGTCTAGAGGATGGGCCTTCTCTCTGTCTAGAGGATGGGCCTTCCCTCTGTCTAGAGGATGGGCCTTCTCTCTGTCTAGAGGATGGGCCTTCTCTCTGTCTAGAGGATGGACCTTCTCTCTGTCTAGAGGAGGATGGGCCTTCTCTCTGTCTAGAGGATGGGCCTTCTCTCTGTCTAGAGGATGGGCCTTCCCTCTGTCTAGAGGATGGGCCTTCCCTCTGTCTAGAGGATGGGCCTTCTCTCTGTCTAGAGGATGGGCCTTCTCTCTGTCTAGAGGATGGGCCTTCCCTCTGTCTAGAGGATGGGCCTTCTCTCTGTCTAGAGGATGGGTCTTCTCTCTGTCTAGAGGATGGGTCTTCTCTCTGTCTAGAGGATGGGCCTTCTCTCTGTCTAGAGGATGGGCCTTCTCTCTGTCTAGAGGATGGGCCTTCTCTCTGTCTAGAGGAGGATGGACCTTCTCTCTGTCTAGAGGATGGGTCTTCTCTCTGTCTAGAGGATGGGCCTTCTCTCTGTCTAGAGGATGGGCCTTCTCTCTGTCTAGAGGAGGATGGGCCTTCTCTCTGTCTAGAGGATGGACCTTCTCTCTGTCTAGAGGATGGGCCTTCCCTCTGTCTAGAGGATGGGCCTTCTCTCTGTCTAGAGGATGGGCCTTCTCTCTGTCTAGAGGAGGATGGGCCTTCTCTCTGTCTAGAGGAGGATGGGCCTTCTCTCTGTCTAGAGGATGGGCCTTCTCTCTGTTTAGAGGATGGGCCTTCTCTCTGTCTAGAGGATGGGCCTTCTCTCTGTCTAGAGGATGGGCCTTCTCTCTGTCTAGAGGATGGGCCTTCTCTCTGTCTAGAGGATGGGCCTTCTCTCTGTCTAGAGGATGGGCCTTCTCTCTGTCTAGAGGATGGGCCTTCCCTCTGTCTAGAGGATGGGCCTTCTCTCTGTCTAGAGGATGGGCCTTCTCTCTGTCTAGAGGATGGGCCTTCTCTCTGTCTAGAGGATGGGCCTTCTCTCTGTCTAGAGGATGGGCCTTCTATCTGTCTAGAGGATGGGCCTTCTCTCTGTCTAGAGGATGGGCCTTCTCTCTGTCTAGAGGATGGGCCTTCTCTCTGTCTAGAGGATGGGCCTTCCCTCTGTCTAGAGGATGGACCTTCTCTCTGTCTAGAGGATGGGCCTTCTCTCTGTCTAGAGGATGGGCCTTCTCTCTGTCTAGAGGATGGGCCTTCTCTCTGTCTAGAGGATGGGCCTTCTCTCTGTCTAGAGGATGGGCCTTCTCTCTGTCTAGAGGATGGGCCTTCCCTCTGTCTAGAGGATGGACCTTCTCTCTGTCTAGAGGATGGGCCTTCTCTCTGTCTAGAGGATGGGCCTTCTCTCTGTCTAGAGGATGGGCCTTCTCTCTGTCTAGAGGATGGGCCTTCTCTCTGTCTAGAGGATGGCCTTCTCTCTGTCTAGAGGAGGATGGACCTTCTCTCTGTCTAGAGGATGGGTCTTCTCTCTGTCTAGAGGATGGGCCTTCTCTCTGTCTAGAGGATGGGCCTTCTCTCTGTCTAGAGGATGGGCCTTCTCTCTGTCTAGAGGATGGGCCTTCTCTCTGTCTAGAGGATGGGCCTTCTCTCTGTCTAGAGGATGGGCCTTCTCTCTGTCTAGAGGATGGGCCTTCTCTCTGTCTAGAGGATGGGCCTTCTCTCTGTCTAGAGGATGGGCCTTCTCTCTGTCTAGAGGATGGGCCTTCTCTCTGTCTAGAGGATGGGCCTTCTCTCTGTCTAGAGGATGGGCCTTCTCTCTGTCTAGAGGATGGGCCTTCTCTCTGTCTAGAGGATGGGCCTTCTCTCTGAGCTTGGTTCCTCTCAAGGTTTCTTCCACCCAGAGTTTCCCCTTGCCACTGTGTTTCTCTTCTGGGTCTAGGTCAGGTTACTGTAAAGCGCTGTTGATGTTAAAAGGGCACAAATAAATGTAACATTGGATTGACCGATTGACTGATTCTAGATGTAAATGAACTATGTAGGTTCATTATGATATGGCCTGAATACAGCACTTCTCCTGAACTGTAGAGGAGAGAGTTGGAGTTTAGGTAAACAAGTCTGACCGCTGTGGCCTATCTACTGTCTATTGCTACATTATTTTCCACTTTGACAGGTGCCACTTCTGTTGTGCTTAATGTGTTCACCTGGACAGCTGGGCCACTTCTGTTGTTGTGCCTAATGTGTTCACCTGGACAGCTGGGACACTTCTGTTGTTGTGCCTAATGTGTTCACCTGGACAGCTGGGCCACTTCTGTTGTTGTGCCTAATGTGTTCACCTGGACAGCTGGGCCACTTCTCTGTTGTGTTGTGTTCCTAACTTGTTGTGCACCTGGACAGCTGGGCCACTTCTGTTGTTGTGCTTAATGTGTTCACCTGGACAGCTGGGCCACTTCTGTTGTTGTGCCTAATGTGTTCACCTGGACAGCTGGGCCACTTCTGTTGTTGTGCCTAATGTGTTCACCTGGACAGCTGGGCCAGCTGGGACTGGACAGCTGGGACACTTCTGTTGTTGTGCCTAATGTGTTCACCTGGACAGCTGGGCCACTTCTGTTGTGCTTAATGTGTTCACCTGGACAGCTGGGCCACTTCTGTTGTTGTGCCTAATGTGTTCACCTGGACAGCTGGGCCACTTCTGTTGTTGTGCCTAATGTGTTCACCTGGACAGCTGGGTCACTTCTGTTGTTGTGCCTAATGTGTTCACCTGGACAGCTGGGCCACTTCTGTTGTTGTGACTAATGTGTTCACCTGGACAGCTGGGCCACTTCTGTTGTTGTGACTAATGTGTTCACCTGGACAGCTGGGTCACTGAAGCATCAGATGATTGTCCCAGTGCTAAAGTAAGTTGCTGCTTAATGTGTTCACCTGGGAGTAGGGCTGAGCCATTAACTGCCGTGTTTTGTTTTTGGGGTTATTAAACAACTAATTGACCTGACTTCGGTTCAATTACTTGAATTCCGTTTCGTTCATTTATTTTTTTTGTCAGAGAGAATCAAATCATTCACGAGAGAAATCTGAGAGATCAAGTCAAGAACTATGTGGGACGCTGGGCTGAAGGCCAATTGGTAAGTGGCTCTGGATAAGAGCGTCTGCTAAATGACGTACATGTAAATGTAAAGGCAGTTTTAGTTTTCATTAAGCAAATATTCAACCTTGTTCAGCGCAGAAATGTGGTAATTAACCACAACGACCATAATCCATTGTGCAATTTTTTCCCGGCTCAAGATGCGAAGCGGGAGGTTTCACTCTTGCCAAAATCAGTCCAAAATAAGCAAAATTAGTTTGTATGGGCTTATTCTGGACCTAAGCTTGGGATGACGACTCCCATTGTTAGGGCGGAGACATCAGCGTCTCGTCATTATATATAGATCTCTGGACGGATACACTTTTATGCCTGCTACGTTAGGTTAAATACACACAGACCACACACAACACAATGACAAGGGACTGAGACAGGTTAAATACACAGACCACACACAACACAATGACGAGGGACTGGGACAGGTTAAATACACACAGACCACACAACACAATGACGAGGGACTGGGACAGGTTAAATACACACAGACCACACAACACAATGACGAGGGACTGGGACAGGTTAAATACACACAGACCACACACAACACAATGACGAGGGACTGGGACAGGTTAAATACACAGACCACACAACACAATGACGAGGGACTGAGACAGGTTAAATACACGAAGACACACAACACAATGACGAGGGACTGGACAGGTTAAATACACAGACCACACAACACAATGACAAGGGACTGAGACAGGTTAAATACACAGACCACACACAACACAATGACGAGGGACTGGGACAGGTTAAATACACAGACCACACAACACAATGACGAGGGACTGAGACAGGTTAAATACACACAGACCACACAACACAATGACGAGGGACTGAGACAGGTGGTGAAAGTATGCCTTATCTACTTTGAAGAACTAGTAAAATAATTTGGTCAGACAGCTCTGCAGCATACTTAGGCAGGCTAGCGAAATAGGATGACTAAAGACAGTACAGTATGGGGAGAACAGAAATAAATGGCTGGCTGACTGCTACTGCCTGAGCAGAGATGAGATGATGACTTTAAGGAATAACATTTAACATTTTAGTCATTTAGCAGACGCTCTTATCCAGAGTGCATACATGTTTTTTGTTTTTTTGTTTTTTTCATACTGGCCCCCCATGGGAATCGAACCCACAACCCTGGCGCCATGCTCTACCAACTGAGCTAAACTGAACTCAATAATATACACAACTGAAATATTGTATTATTTCATAGTAATTTACTATTTTTCTATTGATGGCTACCCATGTGATGAGGTGTGAATGACGGAGTTTATTCAGTTTATTCAGAGTACATGAATAAAGTGCGGCAAGCATCAAAACGAAACTAGCACAAGGGAAAAATCCACCTTGGCTACATACAAGGAAAGAGTAGCTCAACCGAGCTACTCACTCTCACAATGAACAACCACTCACAAAGGACAAGGGGGCAGAGGGAACACTTATACACAGACTAATGAGGGAATGAGTCCCAGGTGTGTGTGATTGACAAGACAAGACAAGACAAATGGAGTGATGATAAATGGAGTGGTAGTGGCTAGTAAGCCGGTGACGACGAACGCCGAAACCTGCCCGAGCAAGGAGGAGGGACAGCCTCGGCTGAAACAATGGGAAAGTAATTCTTCTTTGAAAGTTCATCAACTTGTAACATCACCTTTGAGAAAAGGGCTCTTGAACGTTTTGGTACAACTACTGGAGAGCGCTTCTTTGTCTACACCCATTCAGCATCGTTCACACCCTCTTAAGCTTTAGCCCCACCCATCGCTTTAAGGATTCACATGTGAGGCCATGTGCTAAACAACCAAAGATTTCAAGACTAAAGCCTGGTTTATACTACGGATGTATTCGTACATTTCATCTGGAGTGCCAGAGTGTGCTCTGGGCGTTTGTAAACTCAGAGCGTTGTCAGATTGTCTGTTCGTAAATTCAGAGCGTTTCGCTCTCGGAGCATTCAGAGCGCACACTGGACGCTCTGACCTGAGGAGTAGGGTTGATCCGAGCGTTCTGACCTAACAACAGCAGTCAAGCACCCAAGCTAACTGGCTAACGTTGGCTAGCTTGCTAGGTACTTCCAGACACAAATGAGAGAACAGCTCACTCTGAACATTTTACTCGCCCTAGCAGAGCTGGTTAGGCAGTTTTAATGTTATCCAGAGCAATTTAATTACGCTTTTTTTGCCAACGTTTACTGACACCGGCCATATTCAACGGGAGTGCCTTGAAATCGGACTAGATAGCCAGAGAGAATTTACCAGCTACGTCTATCAACAGTTGTCGCATTGACATCATGAACATTCTATTGAAATGGTTACTTGCATAGTGGAGTCTTTTGTTTAGACATGTAGCTAGCTAGCTAAACAATGAACTATAATCCCAACTCATAACGTTACTATCCTGCATGAATCTGCAGGTAGCTAACCAACCAGGTTCAATGTTAGCTTGCTAACATTAGGCTATAACTAGCAATGCAAATAGCTCTGAGATATGAATAATATTGCTTCAGAGATCATACACATAACGTTAGCTAGCAAGCCAGCCAGCTAACATTAGCTAGCTAGCTAACAGTACACTTTAACTTGAAATGAAAACAACTTTCAGACAAAATTAGAAATGTGTAATATCTGAAAATGTAGCTAGCTAGACTATCTTACCCGTATACATGGATGGACGCTTCTCCCTCTCTGTCACGGATGCCATGGTTGCCCTTAGTTTGAAGATGTAATCCGGAGACAGGTGTTTTATACAACAGCCTTCTGTGTGTTCTCTTTTCGACTCCGTCTGCATATTTACAATCAAACTCCAGAGTTTTCTCCATCTCCTTAGCTATCATACTCTAATTCCACTGATTTCAAAACTCGGTCCTCCAGAAAGTGGAGAGCAACACTTATGCAGTTCTACTACGTGATATCTTTCAAAAAATCTGTGTTAGTATTACCTACATATACTGACCAGCTCATGTTATAGACAGAAGCGTGCTATATGGCAGACCAATCCAAACTCATCTCTCGGCATGTCCAGCCCACTCATTATCTCAACCAATCATGGCTAGCGGGAAGGTTGCTGTCTTTTTCCATGGCTAAACCAACTAGGCTCGTAATTTAACCATTTTATTCGTATTTACAGATGGCATGTCACGATCGTCGGGAACAGATGAGGACCAAGGCGCAGCGTTGCAGGCAAACATA
This sequence comes from Coregonus suidteri, assembly GCA_036851935.1. Lineage (NCBI taxonomy): Eukaryota > Metazoa > Chordata > Actinopteri > Salmoniformes > Salmonidae > Coregonus > Coregonus suidteri. The sequence goes on along the minus strand of CM072231.1, from coordinate 603,800 downwards.
CTCTTTATTGAGCGAAACGCGATCAAAACAACAAAGACGGTAACGTGACAGTACACGGTCAAACACAACCAACTTGAAACAAGAACCCACAAAAACAAAGGAAAAACCGACAGTTTAAATATGGCTCCCAATCAGAGACAACCAGCAAACAGCTGACACTCGTTGCCTCTGATTGGGAGTCACTCAGGCCAACATAGAAATAGAGTACATAGATCTACACACCCTGGCTCAACATAACCGTGTCCCCAGAGCCAGGGCGTGACAGTACCCCCCTTAAAGGCGCGGACTCCGACCGCGCCAACTAAATACCACAGGGGAGGGACCGGGTGGGCACTCCGCCTTGGCGGCGGATCCGGCTCCGGGCCTGATCCCCACTCCCTCTCCAACCCCCCAAAGTACCCCTGGTCCGGTCTGGCCCCGCTGGCCGGAGCCGGACTGAAGGACACGCACCCCTGGCTTGGTGCGTGGAGCAGGAACGGACCGGACCGGGCTGACGATGCGCACCCCTGGCTTGGTGCGTGGAGTAGCAACTGGCCGGACCGGGCTGACGATACACACCCCTGGCTTGGTGCGTGGAGTAGCAACTGGCCGGACCGGGCTGACGATACACACCCCTGGCTTGGTGCGTGGAGCAGGAATGGACCGGACCGGGCTGACGATGCGCACCCCTGGCTTGGTGCGTGGAGTAGCAACTGGCCGGACCGGCTGACGATACGCACCCCTGGCTTGGTGCGTGGAGCAGGAATGGACCGGACCGGGCTGACGATGCGCACCCCTGGCTTGGTGTGGAGAGCAGGAGCGGGCCGGACAGGGCTGACGAAACGCACCACAGACTTGGTGCGGGGAGCAGGAATGGGCCGGACTGGGCTGGCGACGCGCACCACAGACTTGGTGCGGAGAGCAGGAACGGGCCGGACAGGGCTGACGAAACGCACCACAGACTTGGTGCGGGGAGCAGGAACAGACCGGACCGTACTGGGGACACACACCACTGGCCCTACACCGGGATCTGGAACGGGCCGGACCGGACTGGTAACACACCCCAGTACCTCTCGCCGTGCCTCTCCACCTTCCATCCCCTCTTCGACCAGTGGCCCCCGTAACCTGGCGGCCTCCTCTGCCAACCCGTTGGACCGCTCTATCGCGGCCTCCTGCTGCCCCGACATCGTGAGCCCCCCCCTAAAAAATGTCTGGGGTTCTTTCCTACCCGTGGACCAGGTCTCCATGTCTCTAGCCAGACACTCACTCCACTGCTTCAAAGTCCAACCTTTCTGCTCCTCACTTGGCTTGGCCCAGTCGAGACTCCTACTCCACTGATCCCAGGTCCATCCTCTCTCCTCTTCACGCTGCTTGGTCCTGTCTTGGTGGGTTCTTCTGTCACGATCGTCTAATGAGGAGGACCAATGCGCAGCGTTGAAGGTGAACATATTATATTTATTTAATTATCAAAACAACAAACGAAAAACGTGATGTCTATGGTTACAACACAAACCAACACGAACAAGAACCCACAA
>CM072231.1:574786-597286 GCA_036851935.1 Coregonus suidteri | reverse complement strand
TCGGACGCGTCCACCTCCACTACGAACGGCGATGAGGGATGGACCAGTACCGGGGCTGAGGTGAACAGAGCCCTCCGGAGGTAGTCGAAGACACATCTGATATTGATATCCTTGAAGTGTAAATGAATCCTGACAGTGAAAGTGTAGGCCTATACATCCTGACAGTGAAAGTGTAGGCCCATACATCCTGACAGTGGAAGTGTAGGCCTATACATCCTGACAGTGGAAGTGTAGGCCTATACATCCTGACAGTGGAAGTGTAGGCCTATACATCCTGACAGTGAAAGTGTAGGCCTATACATCCTGACAGTGAAAGTGTAGGCCCATACATCCTGACAGTGAAAGTGTAGGCCTATACATCCTGACAGTGAAAGTGTAGGCCTATACATCCTGACAGTGAAAGTGTAGGCCTATACATCCTGACAGTGAAAGTGTAGGCCTATACATCCTGACAGTGAAAGTGTAGGCCTATACATCCTGACAGTGAAAGTGTAGGCCTATACATCCTGACAGTGAAAGTGTAGGCCTATACATCCTGACAGTGGAAGTGTAGGCCTATACATCCTGACAGTGAAAGTGTAGGCCTATACATCCTGACAGTGAAAGTGTAGGCCTATACATCCTGACAGTGAAAGTGTAGGCCTATACATCCTGACAGTGAAAGTGTAGGCCTATACATCCTGACAGTGAAAGTGTAGGCCTATACATCCTGACAGTGAAAGTGTAGGCCTATACATCCTGACAGTATAGGCCCATCCATCCTGACAGTGGAAGTGTAGGCCTATACATCCTGACAGTGGAAGTGTAGGCCTATACATCCTGACAGTGGAAGTGTAGGCCTATACATCCTGACAGTGGAAGTGTAGGCCTATACATCCTGACAGTGGAAGTGTAGGCCCATACATCCTGACAGTGGAAGTGTAGGCCTATACATCCTGACAGTGGAAGTGTAGGCCTATACATCCTGACAGTATACATCCTGACAGTGGAAGTGTAGGCCTATACATCCTGACAGTGGAAGTGTAGGCCTATACATCCTGACAGTGGAAGTGTAGGCCCATACATCCTGACAGTGGAAGTGTAGGCCCATACATCCTGACAGTGAAAGTGTAGGCCTATACATTCGGCCAATGTTACGGTTGTCCCACACACTGGAAATAAATCCCACCTGCCAGTTGAGGTAGTAAGTATTGACAACAATAGGCTTCCAGATTTATGATCATGTCTTCATTAGAAACCAGGTACCTACTGGCACTGTGTTCGGATACAACAGTCCAATGAAATGAGATCATGCATATAAAAATAGAGAGATTGATTAAGAGATATCGTCACAAATGAGAGAGAAAAAGGGGTCTCCCATTCCCACATCCAATGCCAGCGCAAAATCTAATATTTCAAAACATCGTACAGAAAGGACTGTAATAGCAGAGTGGGAACTGGAGAACCCAATGCCCAGTTTATTCAGAGCTGGAGTGGGAACAGGAGAACCCAATGCCCAATTTATTCAGAGCTGGAGTGGGAACAGGAGAACCCAATGCCCAGTTTATTCAGACCTGGAGTGGGAACAGGAGAACTCGATGCCCAGTTTATTCAGAGCTGGAGTGGGAACGGAGGAAACCAATGCCCAGTTTATTCAGAGCAGGCCATCCCACCACTCGCCAACCGTTCATTCTGAGGATGGAGATACTGAGCGATTTAAACATTTGTTTGTAATGTGAATAGAGTAATTGAGCTGCTATTAGATATGAAAATAATAGTGTGGCTTGTCTATGGAAATGTTATAAAAGTCCACTCTGAATAGATATTAAAGGTACAGGAGATCATTAGACCACATTATACCCTGATCTAAAGGTTCAGGGGAACATTAGACCTCCACATTATACCTTGATCTAAAGGTTCAGGGGAACATTAGACCACATTATACCTTGATATAAAGGTTCAGGGGAACATTAGACCACATTATACCTTGATATAAAGGTTCAGGGGAACATTAGACCACATTATACCTTGATCTAAAGGTTCAGGGGAACATTAGACCACATTATACCTTGATCTAAAGGTACAGGGGAACATTAGACCACATTATACCTTGATCTAAAGGTTCAGGGGAACATTAGACCACATTATACCTTGATCTAAAGGTTCAGGGGAACATTAGACCACATTATACCTTGATCTAAAGGTTCAGGGGAACATTAGACCACATTATACCTTGATCTAAAGGTTCAGGGGAACATTAGACCACATTATACCTTGATCTAAAGGTTCAGGGGAACATTAGACCACATTATACCTTGATCTAAGGTTCAGGGGAACATTAGACCACATTATACCCTGATCTAAAGGTTCAGGGGAACATTAGACCACATTATACCTTGATCTAAAGGTACAGGGGAACATTAGACCTCCACATTATACCTTGATCTAAAGGTACAGGGGAACATTAGACCACATTATACCTTGATCTAAAGGTACAGGGGAACATTAGACCTCCACATTATACCTTGATCTAAAGGTACAGGGAACATTAGACCTCCACATTATACCTTGATATAAAAGGTTCAGGGGAACATTAGACCTCCACATTATACCTTGATCTAAAGGTTCAGGGGAACATTAGACCACATTATACCCTGATCTAAAGGTTCAGGGGAACATTAGACCACATTATACCCTGATCTAAAGGTACAGGGGAACATTAGACCACATTATACCCTGATCTAAAGGTACAGGGGAACATTAGACCACATTATACCTTGATCTAAAGGTTCAGGGGAACATTAGACCACATTATACCTTGATCTAAAGGTACAGGGGAACATTAGACCTCCACATTATACCTTGATCTAAAGGTACAGGGGAACATTAGACCTCCACATTATACCCTGATCTAAAGGTACAGGGGAACATTAGACCTCCACATTATACCTTGATCTAAAGGTTCAGGGGAACATTAGACCTCCACATTATACCTTGATCTAAAGGTACAGGGGAACATTAGACCACATTATACCTTGATCTAAAGGTTCAGGGGAACATTAGACCTCCACATTATACCTTGATCTAAAGGTACAGGGGAACATTAGACCACATTATACCTTGATCTAAAGGTACAGGGGAACATTAGACCTCCACATTATACCCTGATCTAAAGGTACAGGGGAACATTAGACCACATTATACCCTGATCTAAAGGTACAGGGGAACATTAGACCTCCACATTATACCTTGATCTAAAGGTTCAGGGGAACATTAGACCACATTATACCTTGATATAAAGGTTCAGGGGAACATTAGACCACATTATACCTTGATCTAAAGGTTCAGGGGAACATTAGACCACATTATACCCTGATCTAAAGGTACAGGGGAACATTAGACCACATTATACCTTGATCTAAAGGTACAGGGGAACATTAGACCACATTATACCTTGATCTAAAGGTACAGGGGAACATTAGACCTCCACATTATACCCTGATCTAAAGGTACAGGGGAACATTAGAGACCACATTATACCCTGATCTAAAGGTACAGGGGAACATTAGACCTCCACATTATACCTTGATATAAAGGTTACAGGGGAACATTAGACCTCCACATTATACCCTGATCTAAAGGTACAGGGGAACATTAGACCACATTATACCCTGATCTAAAGGTTCAGGGGAACATTAGACCTCCACATTATACCCTGATCTAAAGGTTCAGGGGAACATTAGACCACATTATACCTTGATCTAAAGGTTCAGGGGAACATTAGACCACATTATACCCTGATCTAAAGGTTCAGGGGAACATTAGACCACATTATACCCTGATCTAAAGGTTCAGGGGAACATTAGACCACATTATACCCTGATCTAAAGGTACAGGGGAACATTAGACCACATTATACCCTGATCTAAAGGTTCAGGGGAACATTAGACCACATTATACCTTGATCTAAAGGTTCAGGGGAACATTAGACCTCCACATTATACCTTGATCTAAAGGTTCAGGGGAACATTAGACCACATTATACCTTGATCTAAAGGTTCAGGGGAACATTATTAGACCTCCACATTATACCCTGATCTAAAGGTTCAGGGGAACATTAGACCTCCATATTATACCTTGATCTAAAGGTACAGGGGAACATTAGACCACATTATACCTTGATCTAAAGGTTCAGGGGAACATTAGACCACATTATACCCTGATCTAAAGGTTCAGGGGAACATTAGACCACATTATACCCTGATCTAAAGGTACAGGGGAACATTAGACCTCCACATTATACCCTGATCTAAAGGTACAGGGGAACATTAGACCTCCACATTATACCTGATCTAAAGGTTACAGGGGAACATTAGACCTCCACATTATACCTTGATCTAAAGGTACAGGGGAACATTAGACCACATTATACCTTGATATAAAGGTACAGGGGAACATTAGACCTCCACATTATACCTTGATCTAAAGGTTCAGGGGAACATTAGACCTCCACATTATACCTTGATCTAAAGGTTCAGGGGAACATTAGACCTCCACATTATACCTTGATATAAAAGGTTCAGGGGAACATTAGACCTCCATTATAATCTAAAGGTTCAGGGGAACATTAGACTCCACATTATACCTTGATCTAAAGGTACAGGGGAACATTAGACCTCCACATTATACCCTGATCTAAAGGTACAGGGGAACATTAGACACATTATACCTTGATCTAAAGGTACAGGGGAACATTAGACCTCCACATTATACCCTGATCTAAAGGTACAGGGGAACATTAGACCACATTATACCTTGATCTAAAGGTACAGGGGAACATTAGACCTCCACATATACCCTGATCTAAAGGTACAGGGGAACATTAGATCTAAAGGTTCCACCACATTATACCCTGATCTAAAGGTACAGGGGAACATTAGACCTCCACATTATACCCTGATCTAAAGGTACAGGGGAACATTAGACCTCCACATTATACCTTGATATAAAGGTACAGGGGAACATTAGACCTCCACATTATACCTTGATCTAAAGGTACAGGGGAACATTAGACCTCCACATTATACCTTGATATAAAGGTTCAGGGGAACATTAGACCTCCACATTATACCTTGATCTAAAGGGTTCAGGGGAACATTAGACCTCCACATTATAACCTGATCTAAAGGTACAGGGGAACATTAGACCTCCACATTATACCCTTGATATAAAGGTACAGGGGAACATTAGACTCCACATTATACCCTGATCTAAAGGTACAGGGGAACATTATATACCTGATCTAAAGGTACAGGGGAACATTAGACCTCCACATTATACCCTGATCTAAAGGTACAGGGGAACATTAGACCTCCACATTATACCTTGATCTAAAGGTACAGGGGAACATTAGACCTCCATTATACCCTGATCTAAAGGTACAGGGGAACATTAGACCACATTATACCTTGATCTAAAGGTTCAGGGGAACATTAGACCTCCACATTATACCTTGATCTAAAGGTACAGGGGAACATTAGACCTCCACATTATACCCTGATCTAAAGGTACAGGGGAACATTAGACCACATTATACCTTGATCTAAAGGTACAGGGGGAACATTAGACCTCCACACATTATAAGGTTGATCTAAAGGTACTAAAAGGGGAAACATTAGACCACATTATACCTTGATCTAAGGTTACAGGGGAACATTAGACCTCCACATTATACCTTGATCTAAAGGTACAGGGGAACATTAGACCTCCACATTATACCTTGATCTAAAGGTACAGGGGAAACATTAGACCTCCACATTACCCTTGATCTAAAGGTACAGGGGAACATTAGACCACATTATACCTTGATCTAAAGGTACAGGGGGAAGACCATTAGACCTCCACATTATACCCTGATCTAAAGGTACAGGGGAACATTAGACCACATTATACCTGATCTAAAGGTTCAGGGGAACATTAGACCTCCACATTATACCTTGATCTAAAGGTACAGGGGAACATTAGACCTCCACATTATACCTTGATCTAAAGGTACAGGGGAACATTAGACCCACATTATACCCTGATCTAAAGGTACATGGGAACATTAGACCTCCACATTATACCTGATCTAAAGGTCAGGGGGAACATTAGACCTCCACATTATACCTTGATCTAAAGGTTCAGGGGAACATTAGACCACATTATACCCTGATCTAAAGGTTCAGGGGAACATTAGACCTCCACATTATACCCTGATCTAAAGGTTCAGGGGAACATTAGACCTCCACATATACCTTGATCTAAAGGTACAGGGGAACATTAGACCACACATTATACCTGATCTAAAGGTTCAGGGGAACATTAGACCACATTATACCTTGATCTAAAGGTTCAGGGGAACATTAGACCTCCACATTATACCCTGATCTAAAGGTTCAGGGGAACATTAGACCACATTATACCATCTATTATAGATCTAAAGGTTCAGGGGAACATTAGACCACATTATACCTTGATCTAAAGGTACAGGGGAACATTAGACCTCCACATTATACCCTGATCTAAAGGTTCAGGGGAACATTAGACCACATTATACCTTGATATAAAGGTTCAGGGGAACATTAGACCTCCACATTATACCTTGATCTAAAGGTTCAGGGGAACATTAGACCACATTATACCTTGATCTAAAGGTTCAGGGGAACATTAGACCTCACATTATACCTTGATCTAAAGGTTCAGGGGAACATTAGACCACATATTATACCCTGATCTAAAGGTTCAGGGGAACATTAGACCTCCACATTATACCTTGATCTAAAGGTTCAGGGGAACATTAGACCTCCACATTATACCTTGATCTAAAGGTTCAGGGGAACATTAGACCACATTATACCTTGATCTAAAGGTTCAGGGGAATATTAGACCTCCATATTATACCTTGATCTAAAGGTTCAGGGGAACATTAGACCACATTATACCTTGATCTAAAGGTACAGGGGAACATTAGACCTCCACATTATACCCTGATCTAAAGGTTCAGGGGAACATTAGACCTCCACATTATACCTTGATATAAAGGTACAGGGGAACATTAGACCTCCACATTATACCTTGATCTAAAGGTTCAGGGGAACATTAGACCACATTATACCTTGATCTAAAGGTTCAGGGGAACATTAGACCTCCACATTATACCTTGATCTAAAGGTACAGGGGAACATTAGACCTCCACATTATACCCTGATCTAAAGGTACAGGGGAACATTAGACCTCCACATTATACCCTGATATAAAGGTACAGGGGAACATTAGACCTCCACATTATACCTTGATCTAAAGGTACAGGGGAACATTAGACCTCCACATTATACCTTGATATAAAGGTACAGGGGAACATTAAGACCTCCACATTATAACTTGATCTAAAGGTTCAGGGGAACATTAGACCTCCACATTATACCCTGATCTAAAGGTTCAGGGGAACATTAGACCTCCACATTATACCTTGATATAAAGGTACAGGGGAACATTAGACCTCCACATTATACCTTGATCTAAAGGTTCAGGGGAACATTAGACCTCCACATTATACCTTGATCTAAAGGTTCAGGGGAACATTAGACCTCCACATTATACCCTGATCTAAAGGTACAGGGGAACATTAGACCTCCACATTATACCTTGATCTAAAGGTACAGGGGAACATTAGACCTCCACATTATACCCATTATACCCTGATCTAAAGGTACAGGGGAACATTAGACCTCCACATTATACAGGGGAACTGATCTAAAGGTACAGTACAGGGGAACATTAGACCTCCACATTATACCCTGATCTAAAGGTACAGGGGAACATTAGACCTCCACATTATACCTTGATCTAAAGGTTCAGGGGAACATTAGACCTCCACATTATACCTTGATCTAAAGGTACAGGGGAACATTAGACCTCCACATTATACCTTGATCTAAAGGTACAGGGGAACATTAGACCTCCACATTATACCTTGATCTAAAGGTTCAGGGGAACATTAGACCTCCACATTATACCCTGATCTAAAGGTACAGGGGAACATTAGACCTCCACATTATACCTTGATCTAAAGGTACAGGGGAACATTAGACCTCCACATTATACCTTGATCTAAAGGTTCAGGGGAACATTAGACCTCCACATTATACCTTGATCTAAAGGTACAGGGGAACATTAGACCACATTATACCTTGATCTAAAGGTACAGGGGAACATTAGACCACATTATACCCTGATCTAAAGGTTCAGGGGAACATTAGACCTCCACATTATACCTTGATCTAAAGGTACAGGGAACATTAGACCACATTATACCTTGATCTAAAGGTACAGGGGAACATTAGACCACATTATACCTTGATCTAAAGGTTCAGGGGAAAACATTAGACCACATTATACCTTGATCTAAAGGGAACAGGGGAACATTAGACCCCACATTATACCTTGATCTAAAGGTATAAAGGTACAGGGAACATTAGACCTCCACATTATACCCTTGATCTAAAGGTACAGGGGAACATTAGACCACATTATACCTTGATCTAAAGGTTCAGGGGAACATTAGACCACATTATACCTTGATCTAAAGGTTCAGGGGAACATTAGACCTCCACATTATACCTTGATCTAAAGGTTCAGGGGAACATTAGACCACATTATACCCTGATCTAAAGGTTACAGGGGAACATTAGACCCTCCACATTATACCCTGATCTAAAGGTTACAGGGGAACATTAGACCACATTATACCTTGATCTCTAAAGGTTCAGGGGAACATTAGACCACATTATATACCTTGATCTAAAGGTCAGGGGAACATTAGACCTCCACATTATACCCTGATCTAAAGGTTCAGGGGAACATTAGACCACATTATACCTTGATCTAAAGGTACAGGGGAACATTAGACCACATTATACCTTGATCTAAAGGTTCAGGGGAACATTAGACCTCCACATTATACCTTGATCTAAAGGTTCAGGGGAACATTAGACCTCCACATTATACCCTGATCTAAAGGTTCAGGGGAACATTAGACTCCACATTATACCCTGATCTAAAGGTTCAGGGGAACATTAGACCACATTATACCTTGATCTAAAGGTTCAGGGGAACATTAGACCACATATATTGATCTAAAGGTTCAGGGGAACATTAGACCACATTATACCTTGATCTAAAGGTTCAGGGGAACATTAGACCACATTATACCCTGATCTAAAGGTTCAGGGGAACATTAGACCACATTATACCTCGATATAAAGGTTCAGGGGAACATTAGACCACATTATACCTTGATCTAAAGTTACAGGGGGAACATTAGACCTCCACATTATACCTTGATATAAAGGTTCAGGGGAACATTTAGACTCCACATTATACCTTGATATAAAGGTTCAGGGGAACATTAGACCACATTATACCCTGATATAAAGGTTCAGGGGAACATTAGACCTCCACATTATACCTTGATATAAAGGTACAGGGGAACATTAGACCCACATTATACCCTGATATAAAGGTTCAGGGGAACATTAGACCTCCACATTATACCCTGATATAAAGGTTCAGGGGAACATTAGACCACATTATACCCTGATATAAAGGTTCAGGGGAACATTAGACCACATTATACCCTGATATAAAGGTTCAGGGGAACATTAGACCTCCACATTATACCCTGATATAAAGGTTCAGGGGAACATTAGACCTCCACATTATACCCTGATCTAAAGGTTCAGGGGAACATTAGACCTCCACATTATACCTTGATATAAAGGTACAGGGGAACATTAGACCTCCACATTATACCTTGATATAAAGGTACAGGGGAACATTAGACCACATTATACCTTGATCTAAAGGTTCAGGGGAACATTAGACCTCCACATTATACCTTGATCTAAAGGTACAGGGGAACATTAGACCACATTATACCTTGATCTAAAGGTTCAGGGGAACATTAGACCTCCACATTATACCTTGATCTAAAGTGGTACAGGGGAACATTAGACCTCCACATTATACCTTGATCTAAAGGTTCAGGGGAACATTAGACCACATTATACCTTGATCTAAAGGTACAGGGGAACATTAGACCTCCACATTATACCTTGATATAAAGGTACAGGGGAACATTAGACCTCCACATTATACCTTGATCTAAAGGTACAGGGGAACATTAGACCTCCACATTATACCTTGATCTAAAGGTACAGGGGAACATTAGACCTCCACATTATACCTTGATCTAAAGGTACAGGGGGAACATTAGACCTCCACATTATACCCTGATCTAAAGGTACAGGGGAACATTAGACCTCCACATTATACCTTGATCTAAAGGTACAGGGGAACATTAGACCTCCACATTATACCTTGATCTAAAGGTACAGGGGAACATTAGACCTCACACATTATACCCTTGATCTAAAGGTACAGGGGAACATTAGACCCACATTATACCCTGATATAAAGGTACAGGGGAACATTAGACCTCCACATTATACCTTGATCTAAAGGTACAGGGGAACATTAGACCTCCACATTATACCTGATCTAAAGGTACAGGGGAACATTAGACCTCCACATTATACCTTGATCTAAAGGTACAGGGGAACATTAGACCTCCACATTATACCTTGATCTAAAGGTACAGGGGAACATTAGACCTCCACATTATACCTTGATCTAAAGGTACAGGGGAACATTAGACCTCCACATTATACCTTGATCTAAAGGTTCAGGGGAACATTAGACCTCCACATTATACCCTGATCTAAAGGTTCAGGGGAACATTAGACCTCCACATTATACCTTGATATAAAGGTACAGGGGAACATTAGACCTCCACATTATACCTTGATCTAAAGGTACAGGGGAACATTAGACCTCCACATTATACCTTGATCTAAAGGTACAGGGGGAACATTAGACCTCCACATTATACCTTGATCTAAAGGGTACAGGGGAACATTAGACCCACATTATACCCTGATCTAAAGGTACAGGGGAACATTAGACCTCCATATTATACCTTGATCTAAAGGTTCAGGGGAACATTAGACCTCCACATTATACCTTGATCTAAAGGTACAGGGGAACATTAGACCACATTATACCCTGATCTAAAGGTACAGGGGAACATTAGACCACATTATACCTTGATCTAAAGGTTCAGGGGAACATTAGACCCACATTATACCCTGATCTAAAGTTTACAGGGGAACATTAGACCTCCACATATACCCTGATCTAAAGGGTACAGGGGAACATTAGAACCACATTATACCCTGATCTAAAGGTTCAGGGGAACATTAGACCTCCACATTATACCTTGATCTAAAGGTACAGGGGAACATTAGACCTCCACATTATACCTTGATCTAAAGGTTCAGGGGAACATTAGACCACATTATACCTTGATCTAAAGGTTCAGGGGAACATTAGACCTCCACATTATACCCTGATCTAAAGGTTCAGGGGAACATTAGACCACATTATACCTTGATCTAAAGGTTCAGGGGAACATTAGACCCACATTATACCCTGATCTAAAGGTTCAGGGGAACATTAGACCTCCACATTATACCTTGATCTAAAGGTTCAGGGGAACATTAGACCACATTATACCTTGATCTAAAGGTTCAGGGGAACATTAGACCTCCACATTATACCCTGATCTAAAGGTTCAGGGGAACATTAGACCACATTATACCTTGATCTAAAGGTTCAGGGGAACATTAGACCACATTATACCTTGATCTAAAGGTTCAGGGGAACATTAGACCACATTATACCTTGATCTAAAGGTTCAGGGGAACATTAGACCACATTATACCTTGATCTAAAGGTACAGGGGAACATTAGACCTCCACATTATACCCTGATCTAAAGGTTCAGGGGAACATTAGACCTCACATTATACCCTGATCTAAAGGTACAGGGGAACATTAGACCACATTATACCTTGATCTAAAGGTACAGGGGAACATTAGACCACATTATACCTTGATCTAAAGGTACAGGGGAACATTAGGACCACATTATACCTTGATCTAAAGGTTACAGGGGAACATTAGACCTCCACATTATACCCTGATCTAAAGGTACAGGGGAACATTAGACCTCCACATTATACCCTGATCTAAAGGGTACAGGGGAACATTAGACCACATTATATACCTGATATAAAAGTACAGGGGAACATTAGACCTCCACATTATACCTTGATCTAAAGGTACAGGGGAACATTAGACCTCCACATTATACCCTGATCTAAAGGTACAGGGGAACATTAGACCCTCCACATTATAACTAAAGGTACAGGGGAACATTAGACCTCCACATTATACCTTGATCTAAAGGTACAGGGGAACATTAGACCTCCACATTATACCTTGATCTAAAGGTACAGGGGAACATTAGACCTCCACATTTATACCCTGATCTAAAGGTACAGGGGAACATTAGACCTCCACATTATACCTTGATATAAAGGTACAGGGGAACATTAGACCTCCACTCCATATAAATTATACATTATACCCTTATAAAGGTACAGGGGAACATTAGACCTCCACATTATACCCTGATCTAAAGGTTACAGGGGAACATTAGACCTCCCACATTATACCCTGATCTAAAGGGTACAGGGGGAACATTAGACCTCCACATTATACCTTGATATAAAGGTACAGGGGAACATTAAGACCTCCACATTATAACTTGATCTAAAGGTACAGGGGAACATTAGACCTCCACATTATACCTTGATCTAAAGGTTCAGGGGAACATTAGACCTCCACATTATACCCTGATCTAAAGGTACAGGGGAACATTAGACCACATTATACCTTGATCTAAAGGTACAGGGGAACATTAGACCTCCACATTATACCTTGATCTAAAGGTTCAGGGGAACATTAGACCTCCACATTATACCTTGATCTAAAGGTTCAGGGGAACATTAGACCACATTATACCCTGATCTAAAGGTACAGGGGAACATTAGACCACATTATAACCTTGATCTAAAGGTACAGGGGAACATTAGACCTCCACAATTATACCCTGATCTAAAGGTACAGGGGAACATTAGACCACATTATACCTTGATCTAAAGGTTCAGGGGAACATTAGACCACATTATACCCTGATATAAAGGTACAGGGGAACATTAGACCTCCACATTATACCTTGATCTAAAGGTACAGGGGAACATTAGACCACATTATACCTTGATCTAAAGGTTCAGGGGAACATTAGACCACATTATACCTTGATCTAAAGGTTCAGGGGAACATTAGACCTCCACATTATACCTTGATCTAAAGGTTCAGGGGAACATTAGACCACATTATAACTTGATCTAAAGGAACAGGGGAACATTAGACCTCCACATTATACCCTGATCTAAAGGTACAGGGGAACATTAGACCACATTATACCTTGATCTAAAGGTTCAGGGGAACATTAGACCTCCACATTATACCCTGATCTAAAGGTTCAGGGGAACATTAGACCTCCACATTATACCCTGATCTAAAGGTTCAGGGGAACATTAGACCACATTATACCCTGATCTAAAGGTACAGGGGAACATTAGACCACATTATACCTTGATCTAAAGGTTCAGGGGAACATTAGACCTCCACATTATACCTTGATCTAAAGGTTCAGGGGAACATTAGACCTCCACATTATACCCTGATCTAAAGGTTCAGGGGAACATTAGAACTCCACATTATACCCTGATCTAAAGGTTCAGGGGAACATTAGACCACATTATACCTTGATCTAAGGTGTCTCTGAGTGGAACAGCCAGTGGTGCGTCTAGGCACTGCCGCATTGCTAACTGTGCCACTAGAGGTTCAGGGGAAACAGGCTCTGTCGCATTATACGGCCGTGACCTAAAGGACTCATGGGCGGCGCACATTAGCCAGCGTCGTCCAGGGTAGGGATTATGGCCGCGCAGGATGTAGCTCAGTTGGTAGGAGGAACATTTGCAACCACATTGTGGGTTCGATAACTGTAAGTCGCTCTGAACCCAGGGGTCTGCTAAATGACTCCAAAATGTAAAAGGTTGATCTAAAGGTACAGGGGAACATTAGACCACATTATACCTTGATCTAAAGGTTCAGGGAACATTAGACCACATTATACCCTGATCTAAAGGGTTCAGGGGAACATTAGACCACAGGTTCAGGGGAACATTAGACCACATGATCGATAAAGGTTCAGGGGAACATTAGACCACATTATACCTTGATCTAAAGGTACAGGGGAACATTAGACCTCCACATTATACCTTGATCTAAAGGTACAGGGGAACATTAGACCTCCACATTATACCCTGATCTAAAGGTTCAGGGGAACATTAGACCTCCACATTATACCCTGATATAAAGGTTCAGGGGAACATTAGACCTCCACATTATACCCTGATCTAAAGGTTCAGGGGAACATTAGACCACATTATACCCTGATATAAAGGTTCAGGGGAACATTAGACCTCCACATTATACCCTGATATAAAGGTTCAGGGGAACATTAGACCTCCACATTATACCCTGATATAAAGGTTCAGGGGAACATTAGACCTCCACATTATACCCTGATATAAAGGTTCAGGGGAACATTAGACCACATTATACCCTGATATAAAGGTTCAGGGGAACATTAGACCTCCACATTATACCCTGATATAAAGGTTCAGGGGAACATTAGACCTCCATTATACCTTGATATAAAGGTTCAGGGGAACATTAGACCTCCACATTATACCCTGATATAAAGGTTCAGGGGAACATTAGACCTCCACATTATACCCTGATATAAAGGTTCAGGGGAACATTAGACCACATTATACCTTGATATAAAGGTTCAGGGGAACATTAGACCTCCACATTATACCTTGATATAAAGGTTCAGGGGAACATTAGACCTCCACATTATACCTTGATCTAAAGGTTCAGGGGAACATTAGACCACATTTATACCTTGATCTAAAGGTACAGGGGAACATTAGACCTCCACATTATACCTGATCTAAAGGTTCAGGGGAACATTAGACCACATTATACCTTGATCTAAAGGTTCAGGGGAACATTAGACCTCCACATTATACCTTGATATAAAGGTACAGGGGAACATTAGACCTCCACATTATACCTTGATCTAAAGGTACAGGGGAACATTAGACCTCCACATTATACCCTGATCTAAAGGTACAGGGGAACATTAGACCTTCCACATTATACCCTGATCTAAAGGTACAGGTGGGAACATTAGACCTCCACATATACCTTGATCTAAAGGTACAGGAACTTAGAACATAAAGGTAGACCACATTATACCTTGATCTAAAGGTACAGGGGAACATTAGACCTCCACATTATACCTTGATCTAAAGGTACAGGGGAACATTAGACCTCCACATTATACCCTGATATAAAGGTACAGGGGAACACATTAGACCTGTCTCCACATTATACACCTGATCTAAAGGTACAGGGGAACATTAGACCTCCACATTATACCTTGATCTAAAGGTACAGGGGAACATTAGACCTCCACATTATACCTTGATCTTAAAGGTACAGGGGAACATTAGACCTTCCACATTATACCTGATCTAAAGGTACAGGGGAACATTAGACCTCCCACATTATACCTTGATATAAAGGTACAGGGGAACATTAGACCTCCACATTATACTTGATCTAAAGGTACAGGGGAACATTAGACCTCCACATTATACCCTGATCTAAAGGTTCAGGGGGAACTCCACATTATACCTGATCTAAGGTTATAGACCTTGATGATATAAAGGTACAGGGGAACATTAAGACCTCCCACATTATAACTTGATCTAAAGGTACAGGGGAACATTAGACCTCCACATTATACCTTGATATAAAGGTTCAGGGGAACATTAGACCTCCACATTATACCCTGATCTAAAGGTACAGGGGAACATTAGACCACATTATACCTTGAGATAAAGGTACAGGGAACATTAGACCTCCACATTATACCCTGATCTAAAGGTACAGGGGAAAATTAGACCTCCACATTATACCTTGATCTAAAGGTACAGGGGGAACATTAGACCACATTATACCCTGATCTAAAGGTTCAGGGGAACATTAGACCACATTATACCTTGATCTAAAGGTTCAGGGGAACATTAGACCACATTATACCCTGATATAAAGGTACAGGGGAACATTACGACCACATTATACCTTGATCCTAAAGGTTCAGGGGAACATTAGACCACATTATACCTTGATTATAAAGTACAGGGGAACATTAGACCTCCACATATACCTTGATCTAAAGGTACAGGGGAACATTAGACCACATTATACCCTTGATTCTAAAGGTTCAGGGGGAACATTAGACCTCCCACATTATACCTTGATCTAAAGGTACAGGGGAACATTAGACCACATTATACCTTGATCTAAAGGTTCAGGGGAAACATTAGACCTCCACATATATACCCTGATCTAAAGGTTCAGAGGGAACATTAGACCACATTATACCTTGATCTAAAGGTTCAGGGGAACATTAGACCTCCACATTATACCCTGGATCTAAAGGTTCAGGGGAACATTAGACCTCCACATTATACCTTGATCTAAAGGTTCAGGGGAACATTATACCTTCCACATTAAGACCACATTATACCCTTGATCTAAAGGTTCAGGGGAACATTAGACCACATTATACCTTGATCTAAAGGTTCAGGGGAAACATTAGACCTCCACATTATACCCTGATCTAAAGGTACAGGGGAACATTAGAACCCACATTATACCTTGATCTAAAGGTTCAGGGGAACATTAGACCTCCACATTATACCCTGATCTAAAGGTTCAGGGGAAACATTAGACCTCCACATTATACCCTGATCTAAAGTGTCAGGGAACATTAGACCACATTATACCTTGATCAAGGTACAGGGGAACATTAGACCACATTATACCTGATCTAAAGGTTCAGGGAAACATTAGACCTCACATTATACCTTGATCTAAAGGTTCAGGGGAACATTAGACCACATTATACCTTGATCTAAAGGTTACAGGGGAACATCATAGACTCCACATTATACCCTGATCTAAAGGTTCAGGGGAAACATTAGACCACATTATACCTTGATCTAAAGGTTCAGGGGAACATTAGACCTCCACATTATACCTTGATCTAAAGGTTCAGGGGAACATTAGACCTCCACATTATACCTTGATCTTAAAGGTTCAGGGGAACATTAGACCACACATTATACCCCTGATCTAAAGGTACAGGGAACATTAGACCCTCCACATTATACCCTGATCTAAAGGTTCAGGGGAACATTAGACCTCCACATCTATACCCTGATCTAAAGGTTCAGGGGAACATTTAGACCACATTATACCCTGATATAAAGGTACAGGGGAAACATTAGACCTCCACATTATACCTGATATAAAGGTACAGGGGAACATTAGACCTCCACCATTATACCTGATATAAAGGTTCAGGGGAACATTAGGACCTCCATTTCTACCCTGATATAAAGGTATCAGGGGAACATTAGACCTCCACATTATACCCTGATATAAAGGTCAGGGGAACATTAGACATCCACATTATACCTGATATAAAGGTTCAGGGGAACATTAGACCTCCACATTATACCCTGATATAAAGGTTCAGGGGAACATTTAGACCTCCACATTATACCCTGATATAAAGGTCAGGGAACATTAGACCACATTATACCCTGATCTAAAGGTTCAGGGGAACATTAGACCTCCACATATACCTTGATAAAAGGTTCAGGGGAAACATTAGACCCACATATACCTTGATCTAAAGGTACAGGGGAACATTAGACCTCCACATTATACCTTGATCTAAAGGTACAGGGGAACATTAGACCTCCAAATTATACCTTGATCTAAAGGTTCCAGGGGAACATTAGACCTCCACATTATACCTTGATATAAAGGTACAGGGGAACATTAGACCTCCACATTATACCTTGATCTAAAGGTACAGGGGGAACATTAGACCTCCACATTATACCTGATCTAAAGGTTCAGGGGAACATTAGACCATCCACATTATACCCTGATCTCTAAAGGTTCAGGGGGAACATTAGTAGACCACATTATACCCTGATCTAAAGGTACAGGGGAACATTAGACCACATTATACCCTGATCTAAAGGTACAGGGGAAAAAAAAAACCTCCACATTATACCCAGTTAATGATCTAAAGGTACAGGGGAACATTAGACCACATTATACTTGATCTAAAGGTTCAGGGGAACATTAGAACCACATTATACCCTGATCTAAAGGTACAGGGGAACATTAGACCACATTATACCCTTGATCTAAAGGTACAGGGGAACATTAGACCCACATTATACCCTGATCTAAAGGTTCAGGGGAACATTAGACTCCACATTATACCTTGATCTAAAGGTACAGGGGAACATTAGACCTCCATATACCTTGATCTAAAGGTACAGGGGAACATTAGACCACATTATACCTGATCTAAAGGTTCAGGGGAACATTAGACCTCCACATATACCTTGATCTAAAGGTTTCAGGGAACATTAGACCTCCACATTATACCTTGATCTAAAGGTTCAGGGGAACATTAGACCACATTATACCTTGATCTAAAGGTCTCAGGGGAACATTAGACTCCATTATACCTTGATCTAAAGGTTCAGGGGAACATTAGACCACATTTATATCACTTGATCTAAAGGTTCAGGGGAACATTAGACCTCCACATTATACCCTGATCTAAAGGTTCAGGGGGGAACATTAGACCACATTATACCCTGATCTAAAGGTTCAGGGGAACATTAGAAACGATCTAAAGGTACAAACATTATACAGTATACCTTGATCTAAAGGTTCAGGGGAAACATTAGACCTACACATTATACCTTGATCTAAAGGTTCAGGGGAACATTAGACCTCCACATTATACCCTGATCTAAAGGTTCAGGGGAACATTAGACCACATTATACCTTGATCTAAAGGTACAGGGGAACATTAGACCACATTATACCTTGATCTAAAGGTTCAGGGGAACATTAGACCACATTATACCCTGATCTAAAGGTACAGGGGAACATTAGACCACATTATACCCTGATCTAAAGGTGTCAGGGGAACATTAGAACCACACATATACCCTGATATAAAGGTTCAGGGGAACATTAGACCTCCATTATTTATACCTTGATCACTAAAGGTACAGGGGAACATTAGACCTCCACATTATACCTTGATCTAAAGGTACAGGGAACATTAACCACATTATATCCTCATATAGAACTCCACATTATACCTTGATCTAAAGGTTCAGGGGAACATTAGACCTCCACATTATACCTTGATCTAAAGGTTCAGGGGGAACATTAGACCTCCACATTATACCTTGAGATAAAGGTTCAGGGGAACATTAGACCTCCACATTATACCCTGATCTAAAGGTTCAGGGGGAACATTAGACCTCCACATTATACCGTGATATATAAGGTTCAGGGGAACATTAGACCACACATTATACCTTGATCTAAAGGTACAGGGGGAACATTAGACCTCACACATTATACCCTGATATAAAGGTCAGGGGAACATTAGACCTCCACATTATACCTTGATATAAAGGGTCAGGGGAACATTTAGACCTGCCACATTATACCTGATCTAAAGGTTCAGGGGAACATTAGACCACACATTATACCCTGATATAAAGGTTCAGGGGGAACAGTTAGAACCTCCACATTATACCCTGATATAAAGGTTCAGGGGAACATTAGACCTCCACATTATACCAGATATAAAGGTTCAGGGGAACATTAGACCTCCACATTATACCTGAATATAAAGGTTCAGGGGAACATTAGACCTCCAAATTATACCCTGATATAAAGGTTTCAGGGGAACATTAGACCACATGATATACATTGATATAAGGTACAGGGGAACATAGACCTCCACATTATACCCTTGATATAAAGGTTCAGGGGAACATTAGACCTCAATGATTACTTAACCTTGATAAGGGGAAAAGACACATTATACCAGGGGAACATTAGACATTCCACATTATACCTTGATAGTAAAGGGTACAGGGGAACATTTAGACCACATTATACTCGATCTAAAGGTGCAGGGGAACATTAGACCACATTATACCTTGATATTAAGGTTCAGGGGAACATTAGACCTCCACATTATCCTTGATTCTAAAGGTACAGTGGAAACATTAGACCCCCCACATTATACCTGATCGAAAGGTTCAGGGGAACATTAGACCTCCACATATACCCTGATCTAAAGGTTCAGGGGGAACATTAGACCTCCACATTATACCCTGATCTAAAGGTCAGGGGAAACATTAGACCTCCACATTATACCCGTGATCTAAAGGTACAGGGGAAATTAGACCACATTATAGAGGTACACATTATACCATATGATCTAAAGGTTCAGGGGAACATTAGACCTCACATTATACCATGATATAAAGGTTCAGGGGGAACATTAGACCGACAAATTATATACCCTGATATAAAGGTTCAGGGGAACATTAGACCTCAACATTATACCCTGATATAAAGGTTCAGTGGAACATTAGACGCCAACTTATACCCTGATATAAAGGTTCAGGGGAACATATAGACCTCCACCATTATACCCTGATATAAAGGTTTCAGGGGAACATTAGACTCCACATTATAACCTGATATAAAGGTTCAGGGGAACATTAGACCTCCACATTATACCCTGATATAAAGGTTCAGGGGGAACATTAGACTCCACAGTATACCCTGATATACAGGTTCAGGGGTACATTAGACCACATTATACATTGATCTAAAGGTCAGGGGAATATTAGAACATCCACATTATACCTTGATATAAAAGCGTTCAGGGGAGACATTAGACCACATTATACCTTGATCTAAAGTTCAGGGGAACATTAGACCTCCACAGTATACCCTGATCTAAAGGTTCAAGGGAACATTAGGTACTCACATTATACCTTGATCTAAAGGTACAGGGGAACATTAGACCTCCACATTATACCCTGATCTAAAGGTTCAGGAAACATTAGGACCATTATATTATACCCTGATATTAAAGGTTCAGGGGAACATTAGACCACATTTATACCATGATCTAAGGTACAGGGGAACATTAGACCTCCACATCTATACCCTGATCTAAAGGTACAGGGGAACATTAGACCTCCACACTATACCCTGATCGTAAAGGTACAGGGAAACATTAGACCTCCACAGTATACACTTGATCTAAAGGTACAGGGGAACATTAAGACCACTCATTATACCGTGATCTAAAGTTCAGTGGAACATTAGACCACATTAACCTGATCTAAAGGTTCAGGGGAACATTAGACCACACATTATACCCTGATCTAAAGGTTCAGGGGAACATCTTAGACCACATTATACCTTGATCTAAAGGTACAGGGGAACATTTTAGACCTCCACATTATACCTGATCTAAAGGTACAGGTGAACATTAGACCTGATTATACCTTGATCTAAGGGTCAGCGGGAACATTAGACCACATTTTATACCTTGATTATAAGGTTCAGGGGAACACGATAGGACCTCCACACTTTCTACCCTGATCTAAAGGTTCAGGGGAACATTAGACCTCCATTTTATACCCTTGATCTAAATGTTCAGGGGAACATTTTACCTCCACATTCTACCCTGAGCTAAAGGTACAGGGGCACATTAGACCACATTATACCTTGATCTAAAGGTTCAGGGGAACATATAGGCCTCCACATTATACCAGATCTAAAAGGTTCAGGGGAACATTAGACCTCCACATTTACCCTGATCTAAAGGTTCAGGGGAACATTAGACACATTATACATGATCTAAGTACAGGGGAACTAACAACATTATACCCTGATCTAAAGGTTCAGGGGAACATTAGACCACACATATCCCATGATCTAAAGGTTCAGGGGCAACATGAGACAACATTATAACATTGATCTAAGTTACAGGGGAACAGGAACATTAGACCACATTAACTTATCTAAAGGTTCAGGGAACATAGACCACATTATACCCTGATCTAAAGGTACAGGGGAACATTCAGACCACATTTACCCTGATCTAAAGGTTCAGGGGAACATTAGACCAACATTATACCTCGATATAAAGGTTCAGCGGGACCATTAGACCCATATACCTTGATCGAAAGGTACAGGGGAAAATGAAGACCTCCACATTATCCTTGATCTAAAAGGTTCAGGGAACATTAGACCTCCACCCAAAAATTTAATTTACCCTTTGACTAAAGGTTCAGGGGAAAAATTAAAACCCCCCATTATACTTGATCTAAAAGGGCAGGGGAAAATTAGACCCCCAATTTTAAACCTTTAACAAAGGCAGGGGAAC
>CM072231.1:558933-574286 GCA_036851935.1 Coregonus suidteri | reverse complement strand
CTCTTTATGGTGTAGAGTATTTAAATGTATCACTAATGTGTCAATAAACTTGATAAATAATCAAGCTCTTGTATCAGGTTTGGTGTTTAATTCTTTGGATACATTTGATGTAATGATAATGATTTAATGATAATGATTGAATCATAATGATTTAATCATAATGATTGAATTGTGTTTGAGGTGATGGGATGTGGGTCAACCTTGTCATTGACTATTGGTTATATATTAGACATTAAGATAAAAAAACAAAAACAAAAATTCTCAAGCATTTCTAAGGACTGGATTCAATCCGTAGCACTGAAGTTTAGCGTCACAGCGTGATTGAAATTGAAAGGCAATGTTCCCACGTTCACGGTAAACGCTTTGATAGGGCACTCTGTAACTTTTCAACACTACGGATTGAATACAGCCCAAGTACAAGTGTTTGGAAGTCATTAGAGAGGATTAAAAATACAAATAAAAAAGATGAATGTGTTTTATAGAACACACTGTATGTACAAAAGTATGTGGACGCCCCTTCAAATTAGTGGATTTGGCTATTTCAGCCACACCCGTTGCTGACAGGTGTATAAAATCGATCACACAGCCATGCAATCTCCATAGACAAACATTGGCAGTAGTATGGCCTTACTGAAGAGTTCAGTGACTTCCAACGTGGCACCGTCATAGGATGCCACCTATCCAAAAAGTCAGTTTGTTAAATTTCTGCCTCGGTCAACTGTAAGTGCTGTTATTGTAAAGTAGAAATGTCTAGGAGCAACACTGGCTCAGCCGCGAAGTGGACGGGACTGCTGAGTGCTGAAGCGCGTAGCGCGTGAAAATCGTCTGTCCTCGGTTGCAACACTCACTACCGAATTCCTAACTGCCTCTGGAAGCAACGTCAGCACAAGAACTGTTCGTCATGTTCGGGCTAGGCCCCTTAGTTCCAGTGAAGGGAAATCTTAAAGCTACAGCATACAATGACATTCTAGACGATTCTGTGCTTCCAACTTTGTGGCAAAAGTTTGGGGAAGGCCCTTTCCTGTTTCAGCATGACAATGCCCCGTGCACAAAGCGAAGTCCATACAGAAATGGTTTGTCGAGATTGGTGTGGAAGAACTTGACTGGCCTGCACAGAGCCCTGACCTCAACCTCATCGAACACCTTTGGGATGAATTGGAACGCCAACTGCGTGCCAGGCCTAATCGCCCAACATCAGTGCCCGACCTCACTAATGCTTTTGTGGCTGAATGGAAGCAAGTCCCTGCAGCAATGTCCCAACATCTAGTGGAAAGCCTTCCCAGAAGAGTGGAGGCTGTTATAGCAGCAAAGGGGGGACCAACTCCATATTAATGCCCATGATTTTGGAATGAGATGTTCAACGAGCAGGTGTCCACATACTGCTGGTCATGTAGTGTACCATTCAGGTGGTTCTAGGTAGTTTGTCCTTATTTATAGCAATACTTTTTTCACCTCTTCCACACCAACTTTTCGGAATTCAAAGCTACATGTTTGTCTTTCACTATTTGGTCCGTTATGCATGAATATGAAGGCTCAGCATTTGTTGTTTGCATGTCATGCCTAGATTTGCTAATCTTGTCAACCAAAAAATGATGAAAGTTCTTGAAGTGGTTGGCAATATCAAAGGGTTTTGTTAATTAGCCATCAGCCTCAATGAAGGATGGTTCAGTTAGCTTTTCTGCCTAGAATTTAAATTAAGGTACTCCTGAGCTTTTTACTATCATTCTTTATATAAGTTATCTTTGTTCCATAGTACACTTTCTTCTTCTTTTTGTTTAGTTTAATTATGTGATTTCTCAGTTTACTGTATGTTTACCAATCTGCTGTGTAGCCAGACTTACTTGCCATTCCCTTAGCCTCATCCCTCTCAGCCATACAGTTTTTCAATTCATAATCTATCCACAGGGATTTGGTCGTTTTAATAACAGTCAGTTTCTTTAAGGGCCTATCAGTAACCGGAAGAAGTTAAATGCTTCAAGTGCAGAGTCAGGATGTAAAGTTGGATAGAAAATATCACGACTGATGGAGACAGATCATTGGTCAGTAAACTTTCCAAATGTCGACAAAACAAAATATGCTAGACAAGGTGGGATCTTTTTGTGAAGAAGAACTTGACTGGCCTGCACAGAGCCCTGACCTCAACCCCATCGAACACCTTTGGGATGAATTGGAACGCCGACTGCGAGCCAGGCCTAATCGCCCAACATCAGTGCCCGACCTCACTAATGCTCTTGTGGCTGAATGGAAGCAAGTCCCCGCAGCAATATTCCAACATCTAGTGGAAAGCCTTCCCAGAAGAGTGGAGGCTGTGATAGCAGCAAAGGGGGGACCAACTCCATATTAATGCCCATGATTTTGGAATGAGATGTTTGACGAGCAGGTGTCCACATACTAGTGGTCATGTAGTTTATGTTCTCTGTGCTGCAGATGTAATGTCTCTGTCCAGTGGAAATACGATCGGTCCATAAATAATGGACTATATATTTTCTAAAAACATTTTTCTGTCTCTCTGTAAGTCTGATCCACAGCATTCCAGGATAATGTGAAGGCATGAGCCCTGTTTATACCTGGGTCTATTGTCCTGGTCTTGTCCACTTTCTGATTGGGTCCACATTTGTCGACTGATGTAGACAATCAAAAGATGCATTGCAGTCTGTTTGTGATTAGATCTTACTGACCACTTCCAGAGGCAGTCGAAGACGCATGTTGTACTGACAGCCTTGAATCAGATCCCAGATCTTTCCGGTAACACTGTGCTGGGCTGTTAGTTGCTACTTGACTACCTGCCAAATGTTTCATTTTTTAGTTTTAATAACCGTTTAATCAAAACTCTGCATTTAACACATCTTAGTCTTCATATTTTCTTTGCTTGACTTTTTTCATGCAACTTTTTCACCCCGGACGTTTTATCTGGTTCTACAGGACCCTTTCTCTGGACATGGTTCTACAGGACCCTTTATCTGGACATGGTTCTACAGGACCCTTTATCTGGACATGGTTCTACAGGAGGCTTTATCTGGACATGGTTCTACAGGACCCTTTATCTGGACATGGTTCTACAGGAGGCTTTATCTGGACATGGTTCTACAGGACTCTTTATCTGGACATGGTTCTACAGGACCCTTTATCTGGACATGGGTCTACAGGACCCTTTATCTGGACATGGTTCTACAGGACCTCCACCAGCCGAAACAGCTAAGTAGTAACATTAACCCTATGCCATCTAATTGCAGTCGCTGTACTCCTAATATACAGGAGAACTATCGCCTTATGGTGAGGATAGCAGTGTTGCAAGCCCAGCTTCAGATGCAATCGTTAGGCAAGGGCAATTTGAAACAGCGTCTGTGCCACCAGTAAGAACAGATAGTATTATAAATCCCCCCCACACAGTCCCCGCAGCAGGAACATTTTCTCAAGGCTTCTGGAAAGAAATGCTGTCGGCATGCTCAAACGTTGTAGCTCATTCAGCTGACAGAAACGTTCAACCGGTTCTCTCCATTAAGCAACGAGTCGGAGTCAGAAGCCGAGCCTTCTCAGGTCTCTCCTACACCCATTACCGGGTCTGAGTCGCCGAAGCCTCCCACCATTAGCTCTGACAAATTGAAAACCCTAGTCATTGGCGACTCCATTACCCGCAATATTAGACTTAAAAATAATCATCCAGCAATCATACACTGTTTACCAGGGGGCAGGGCTACCGACGTAAAGGCTAATCTGAAGATGGTGCTGGCTAGGGCAAAATCTGGTGAGTGTAGAGAGTATAGGGATATTGTTATCCACGTCGGCACCAACGATGTTAGGATGAAACAGTCAGAGGTCACCAAGCGCAACATAACTTCAGCGTTTAACTTAGCTAGAAAGATGTGTCGGCATCAAGTAATTGTCTCTGGCCCCCTCCCAGTTAGGGGGAGTGATGAGCTCTACAGCAAAGTCTCACAACTCAATCGCTGGTTGGAAACTGTTTTCTGCCCCTCCCAAAATATAGAATAGATAACTGGCCCTCTTTCTGGGCCTCCCCCACAAACAGGACTAAGCCTGGCCTGCTGAGGAGTGATGGACTTCATCCTAGCTGGAGGGGTGCTACAGG
Organism: Coregonus suidteri; assembly: GCA_036851935.1. Lineage (NCBI taxonomy): Eukaryota > Metazoa > Chordata > Actinopteri > Salmoniformes > Salmonidae > Coregonus > Coregonus suidteri. Next base: position 570,199 of record CM072231.1, on the reverse strand, counting down.
ACCAAGCCTGGCCTGCTGAGGAGTGACGGACTCCATCCTAGCTGGAGGGGTGATACAGGACCAAGCCTGGCCTGCTGAGGAGTGATGGACTCCATCCTAGCTGGAGGGGTGCTACAGGACCAAGCCTGGCCTGCTGAGGAGTGATGGACTCCATCCTAGCTGGAGGGGAGCTACAGGACCAAGCCTGGCCTGTTGAGGAGTGATGGACTCCATCCTAGCTGGAGGGGTGCTACAGGACCAAGCCTGGCCTGCTGAGGAGTGATGGGCTCCATCCTAGCTGGAGGGGTGCTACAGGACCAAGCCTGGCCTGTTGAGGAGTGATGGACTCCATCCTAGCTGGAGGGGTGCTACAGGACCAAGCCTGGCCTGCTGAGGAGTGATGGACTCCATCCTAGCTGGAGGGGTGCTACAGGACCAAGCCTGGCCTGCTGAGGAGTGATGGACTCCATCCTAGCTGGAGGGGTGCTACAGGACCAAGCCTGGCCTGCTGAGGAGTGATGGACTCCATCCTAGCTGGAGGGGTGTTACAGGACCAAGCCTGGCCTGCTGAGGAGTGATGGACTCCATCCTAGCTGGAGGGGAGCTCTCATCTTATCTACCAACATAGACAGGGCTCTAACTCCTCTAGCTCCAATGAGACAGGGTGCAGGCCAGGCAGCAGGCTGTTAGCCAGCCCAATGAGACAGGGTGCAGGCCAGGCAGCAGGCTGTTAGCCAGCCCAATGAGACAGGGTGCAGGCCAGGCAGCAGGCTGTTAGCCTCCCCAATGAGACAGGGTGCAGGCCAGGCAGCAGGCTGTTAGCCAGCCTGACAGCTTAGTGGAGTCTGCCACTAGCACAGTCAGTGTAGTCAGCTCAGCTATCTCCATTGAGACCGTGTCCGTGCCTCGATCTAGGTTGAGCAAAACTAAACATGGCGGTGTTCGCCTTAGCAAACTCACTGGAATAAAGACCTCCTCCATTCCTGTCATTATTGAAAGAGATTGTGATATCGCACATCTCAAAATAGGGTTACTTAATGTTAGATCCCTCACTTCCAAGGCAGTCATAGTCAATTAACTGATAACTGATAATACCTTGATGTGATTGGCCTGACTGAAACATGGCTCAAGCCTGATGAATTGACTGTGTTAAATGAGGCCTCTCCTCCTGGTTACACTAGTGACCATATCCCCCTCGCATCCCGCAAAGGCGGAGGTGTTGCTAACATTCTACGACAGCAAACTTCAATTTACAAAAAATAAAAAGACTGCATTTTCATCTTTTGAGATTCTAGTCATAAAATCTATGCAGCCTACTCAGTCACTTTGTATAGCTACTGTTTAAAGGCCTCCTGGGCTGTATACAACATTCCTCACTGAGTTTCCTGAATTCCTATCTGACCTTGTAGTCATGGCAGATAATATTCTAATTTTTGGTGACTTCAATATTCACATGTAAAGGTCAACAGACCCACTCCAAAAGGCTTTCGGAGCCATCATCGACTCAGTGGGTTTTGTCCAACATGTCTCCGGACCTTCTCATTGCCACAGTCATACCCTGGATCTAGTTTTGTCCCGTTGAATAAATATTGTGGATCTAAATGTTTTTCCTCAATAATCCTGGACTATCGGACCACCATTTTATTACGTTTGCAATTGCAACAAATAATCTGCTCAGACCCCAACCAAGGATTATCAAAAACTGCGCTATTAATTCTCGGACAACCCAAAGATTCCTAGAGGCCCTTCCAGACTCCCTCCACCTCCCCGAGGACGTCAGAGTACAACAATCTAACTGAGGATCTAAATTTACCCTAGATGCAGTCGCATCCCTAAAAACGAAAAGACATTTGTCACAAGAAATTAGCTCCCTACAGAAAATACCCGAGCCCTGAAGCAAGCTTCCAGAAAATTGGAAGGGAAATTGCGCTCCACCAAACTGGAAGTCTTCCGACTAGCTTGGAAAGACAGTACTGTGCAATATCGAAGAGCCCTCACTGCTGCTCGATCATCCTATTTTTCCAACCTTATTGAGGAGAATAAGAACAATCTAACATTTATTCATGATGCTGTCGCAAAGCTAACTAAAAAGCAGCATTCCCCAAGAGAGGATGGCCTTCACTTCAGCAGTGATGAACTTCTTTGACGAAAATATCATGATCATTAGAAAGCAAATTACGGACTCCTCTTTGAATCTAAGTTTTTCTCCAAAGGTCAGTTGTCCTGAGTCTGCACAGAAGTGCCAGGTCCCTCAGGTTTTTTAAATCCTGTATCTCTCGACACATTCACGAAAATAGTTATGGCCTCTAAACCTTCCAGCTGTCTACAGGACCCTATTCCAACTAAACTACTGAAAGAGCTACTTCCTGGTCTTGGCCCTCCTATGTTGAACATAATAAACAGCTCCCTATCCTCCGGATGTGGACCAAACTCACTAAAAGTGACAGTAATAAAGCCTCTCCTGAAAAAGACCCCATCAAACTAAAATCGGCCCATGTCAAATCTCCCATTCCTCTCAATCATTTTAGAAAAAGCTGTTGCGCAGCAACTCACTGCCTTCCTGAAGACAAATAATGTATACAAAACGCTCCAGTCTGGCTTTAGACCCCATCATAGCACTGAGACTGCCTCCAGTCTGGCTTTAGACCCCATCATAGCACTGAGACTGCCTCCAGTCTGGCTTTAGACCCCATCATAGCACTGAGACTGCCTCCAGTCTGGCTTTAGACCCCATCATAGCACTGAGACCGCACTCGTGAAGGTGGTAAATTACCTTTTAATGGCGTCAGACCAAGGCTCTGCATCTGTCCTCGTGCTCCTAGACCTTAGTGCCACTTTTGACACCATCGATCACCACATTCTTTTGGAGAGATTGGAAACCTTAATTGGTCTACACGGACAAGTTCCTGCCTGGTTTAGATCTTATCTGTCGAAAAGATATCAGTTTGTCTCTGTGGACCGTTTGTCCTCTGACAAATCAATGGTACGTTTCGGTGTTCCTCAAGGTTCACTATTGTTTTCACTATATATTCTACCTCTTGGTGATGTCATTCGGAAACACAACTCGGACAAACAGAGATGCTAGTTCTAGGTCCCAAGAAACAAAGAGATCTGCTGTTTGATCTGACAATTAATTTAGATTGTTGTACAGTCGTATCAAATAAAACTGTAGGACCTCGGTGTTACTCTGGACCCTGATCTCTCTTTTGATAAACAAACCAAGATTATTTCAAGTGCAGTTTCTTTCCATCTTCGTAACATTGCAAAAATCAGAAACCTTTTATACAAAAATGATGCAGAAAAGCTAATCCATGCTGTTGTCACTTCTAGATTAGACTACTGCAATGCTCTACTCTCCGGCTACCCGGATAAAGCACTAAATAAACTTCAGTTAGTGCTAAACACGGCAGCTAGAATCTTGACTAGAACCAAAAAATGTGATCACATTACTCCAGTGCTAGCCTCTCTACACTGGCTTCCTGTTAAGGCTAGGGCTGATTTCAAGGTTTTACTGCTAACCTACAAAGCATTACATGGACTTGCTCCTACCTATCTCTCCGATTTGGTCCTGCCGTACATACCTACACGTACGCTACGGTCACAAGCCCCCTTATTGTCCCTAGAATTTCTAAGTAAACAGCTGGCTTTCTCCTATAGAGCTCAATTTTCATGGAATGGTCTGCCTATCCATGTGAGAGACGCAGACTCGGTCTCGACCTTTAAGTCTTTACTGAAGACTCATCTCTTCAGTAGGTCCTATGATTGAGTGTAGTCTGGCCCAGGGGTGCGAAGGTGAATGGCAAGGCAATGGAGCGACAAACCGCCCTTGCTGTTTCTGCCTGGCCGGCTCCCCTCTCTCCACTGGGATCCTCTGCCTCTGACCCTGTTACGGGGGCTGAGTCACTGGCTTACTAGTGTTCTTCCATGCTGTCCCTAGGAGTGGTGTGTCACATCGTACCAGGCTTTTTTGAGCTATACTTGACCTGAGTAGGTTGAGTTACTGACGTGATCTTCCTCCTCGGCTCGTGCAGTGGAGGAGATCTTTGTGGGCTATACTCAGCCTTGTCTCAGCGTAGTAAATTGGTGGTCTGCCGATATCCCTCTAGTGGTGTGGCAGCGGTTCTAGGGTCAGTCTGTTATATCTGGTGTAATTCTACTGTCTTATCTGGTGTCCTGTGTGATTTTACTGTAGATATGATCACTCTCTCTCTTTCTCCCTCCCCTCCCGGAGGACCTGAGCCCTAGGACCATGCCTCAGGACTACCTGGCCTGATGACTCCTGGCTGTCCCCAGTCCACCTGGTTGTGCTGCTGCTACAGTTTTAACTGTTCTGCCTGCGGCTATGGAACCCTGACCCGTTTCACCGGACGTGCTACCTTGTCCTGGACCCTGACCCGTTTCACCGGACGTGCTACCTTGTCCTGGACCTGCTGTTTTCAACTCTCTCTCCCTCTGTCTACCCACCTGCTGTCTCTCCCTCTGTCTACCCACCTGCTGTCTCTCCCTCTGTCTACCACCTGCTGTCTCTCCCTCTGTCTACCCACCTGCTGTCTCTCCCTCTGTCTACCCACCTGCTGTCTCTCCCTCTGTCTACCCACCTGCTGTCTCTCCCTCTGTCTACCCACCTGCTGTCTCTCCCTCTGTCTACCCACCTGCTGTCTCTCCCTCTGTCTACCCACCTGCTGTCTCGACCTCAATACTCGGCTATGTCACGGTTTCGGCCGAGGCTGCTCCTCCTCCTGGTTCGGGCAGGCTTCGGCAGTCGTCGTCCCCGGAGTACTAGCTGCCACCGATCTATGTTTCATGTTCGTTTGGTTTTGTCTTGATGTTGTACACCTGTGTCTTGTTAGTCCTCGTTAGTGTCCTATTTAGTTCTCGTTGTGTGTGTTTGTCTTTGTGTGTGATTGCTCTTCTGTTTTGTGTTGGAGCTACGTACTTCCCTCCAGTGTTTTGGAGAGGTTTTTCGCACATGTTAGTGCGCCGTTTGTTTGACGCCTGTGTGCGCCATTATTTCGCCTTCAGGCTTATTGTGCTTATTTTCTACGTGAATATTGCACTAAAGTCTTTTGGACTGAGCTTCTGCGTCCTGCGCTTGATTCATGTACCACACCCACCTTCAGCACCCCTTGACAGGCTATGAAAAGCCAATTTACATTTACTCCTGAGGTACTGACCTGTTGCACCCTCTACAACCACTGTGATTATTGTTTGACCCTGCTGGTCATCTATGAACGTTTTAACATCTTGAAGAACAATCTGGCCTTAATAGCCATGTACTCTTATAATCTCCACACGGCACAGCCAGAAGAGGACTGGCCACCCCTCAGAGCCTGGTTCCTCTCTAGGTTTCATCCTAGGTTCCTGCCTTTCTATTGAGTTTTTCCTAGCCACCGTGCTTCTAAATCTGCATTGCTTGCTGTTCGGGGTTTTAGGCTGGGTTTATGTATAAGCACTTTGTGACATCTGCTGATGTAAAAAGGGCTTTATAAATACATTTTACTTTATTTGAATTGTAAAAGAATCCTGACCACGAAAGCGTATAAATTTGGACACTGTCACAGTGTTCCCGCCCTCTCAAAAAAATGACACTGGCCAGTTGAGGTTGTAATTATGGACAACGATACCTTAATTCTGGAGGAAACCAAATGCCTACTGGCACTGTGGTCAGATGCCACAGTCCAATAGAAGTTAGATCACGCATATAGAAATAAAGATATTTGTCACGATCGTCGTAAGGAATAGACCAAGGCGCAGCGTGATGAACGAACATGGTTCAACTTTATTATCTTTAGTGATAATAGACCACAATAACCAAAACAAGAAACGACTCGTGAAGTCCACGGTAACAATGACCAACACGGAACAAAAACCCACAAACACAAAGGGAAAACAGACAGTTTAAATATGGCTCCCAATCAGAGACAACCAACGACAGCTGACACTCGTTGCCTCTGATTGGGAGTCACTCTAGCCAACATAGAAATAAACACAACAGAATGAACACACCCTGGCTCAACATATAGAGTCCCAGAGCCAGGGTGTGACAATATTTATGAAGAGATATCATCCTGAATGAGAGAAAAGGGTTTCTCCCATTCCCACATCCAATGCCAGCGCAAAATCAAATATTTGAAAACATCATACAGAAAGGCCAAGGACTGTTATAGCAGGAGATCAATTTTATTCAGAGCTAGACACAATATGGGGTGACCTTCCCACCACCAGCCCACTGAGGCAATACACATAACTAAAAGAGGGTTCCTCAAGGGTTCTTTGGGAAGGGTCATGGTTCTATGTGGAACCTTTTTGCCCTTCAATGTTTCTTTGCATTCAGAAAAGGGTTCTTTCCTCTTTTAGGGATAATTCAAATGCAGGGGCGGCAGCTCATTCCAATGTTTAGAAGGGTGGTTTTAGTTGGTGTTATCTGTTGTGTTACGCAATTACATGTTAAATAAGACTATGGTCTTATCTGTTGTGTTACGCAATTACATGTTAAATATGACTATGGCCAGTAATTCAACTGTCTCCTCAGGGCCGTTGCAGGGCTAGCAAACCTGATTCAACTGTCTCCTCAGGGCCGTTGCAGGGCTAGCACACCTGATTCAACTGTCTCCTCAGGGCCGTTGCAGGGCTAGCACACCTGATTCAACTGTCTCCTCAGGGCCGTTGTAGGGCTAGCACACCTGATTCAACTGTCTTCTCAGGGACCCCCAGCCGTTGCAGGGCTAGCACACCTGATTCAACTGTCTCCTCAGGGACCCCCAGCCGTTGCAGGGCTAGCACACCTGATTGAACTGTCTCCTCAGGGACCCCCAGCCGTTGCAGGGCTAGCACACCTGATTGAACTGTCTCCTCAGGGACCCCCAGCCGTTGCAGGGCTAGCAAACCTGATTCAACTTTTCAATTAAGACAAAAATAACATTTATGGAAATTTAACAATATAGTATGGCTAACCAGAAAATAAGAACCCAGGGGAACATTAGACCTCCACATTATACCTTGATCTAAAGGTTCAGGGGAACATTAGACCACATTATACCTTGATCTAAAGGTTCAGGGGAACATTAGACCACATTATACCTTGATCTAAAGGTTCAGGGGAACATTATACCTCCACATTATACCTTGATCTAAAGGTTCAGGGGAACATTAGACCACATTATACCTTGATCTAAAGGTTCAGGGGAACATTAGACCTCCACATTATACCTTGATCTAAAGGTTCAGGGGAACATTAGACCACATTAAACCTTGATCTAAAGGTTCAGGGGAACATTAGACCACATTATACCTTGATCTAAAGGTTCAGGGGAACATTAGACCTCCACATTATACCTTGATCTAAAGGTTCAGGGGAACATTAGACCTCCACATTATACCTTGATCTAAAGGTACAGGGGAACATTAGACCACATTATACCTTGATATCAAGGTTCAGGGGAACATTAGACCTCCACATTATACCTTGATCTAAAGGTACAGGGGAACATTAGACCACATTATACCTTGATATAAAGGTTCAGGGGAACATTAGACCTCCACATTATACCCTGATCTAAAGGTACAGGGGAACATTAGACCACATTATACCTTGATATAAAGGTTCAGGGGAACATTAGACCTCCACATTATACCTTGATCTAAAGGTTCAGGGGAACATTAGACCTCCACATTATACCTTGATCTAAAGGTTCAGGGGAACATTAGACCTCCACATTATACCTTGATCTAAAGGTTCAGGGGAACATTAGACCTCCACATTATACCTTGATCTAAAGGTTCAGGGGAACATTAGACCACATTATACCCTGATCTAAAGGTACAGGGGAACATTAGACCACATTATACCTTGATCTAAAGGTACAGGGGAACATTAGACCTCCACATTATACCTTGATCTAAAGGTTCAGGGGAACATTAGACCACATTATACCTTGATCTAAAGGTTCAGGGGAACATTAGACCTCCACATTATACCTTGATATAAAGGTTCAGGGGAACATTAGACCTCCACATTATACCTTGATATAAAGGTTCAGGGGAACATTAGACCTCCACATTATACCTTGATCTAAAGGTTCAGGGGAACATTAGACCACATTATACCCTGATCTAAAGGTTCAGGGGAACATTAGACCTCCACATTATACCTTGATATAAAGGTTCAGGGGAACATTAGACCTCCACATTATACCCTGATATAAAGGTTCAGGGGAACATTAGACCTCCACATTATACCTTGATCTAAAGGTTCAGGGGAACATTAGACCTCCACATTATACCTTGATCTAAAGGTTCAGGGGAACATTAGACCACATTATACCTTGATCTAAAAAGGGGAACATTAGACCACATTATACCTTGATCTAAAGGTTCAGGGGAACATTAGACCTCCACATTATACCTTGATCTAAAGGTTCAGGGGAACATTAGACCACATTATACCTTGATCTAAAGGTTCAGGGGAACATTAGACCTCCACATTATACCTTGATATAAAGGTACAGGGGAACATTAGACCCACATTATACCTTGATATAAAGGTTCAGGGGAACATTAGACCTCCACATTATACCTTGATCTAAAGGTTCAGGGGAACATTAGACCTCCACATTATACCTTGATATAAAGGTTCAGGGGAACATTAGACCTCCACATTATACCTTGATCTAAAGGTTCAGGGGAACATTAGACCACATTATACCTTGATCTAAAGGTTCAGGGGAACATTAGACCTCCACATTATACCTTGATATAAAGGTACAGGGGAACATTAGACCACATTATACCTTGATATAAAGGTTCAGGGGAACATTAGACCTCCACATTATACCACTCTGTTTCTGAATTATAACTGATCAAGGATTTGCAGAAAACCGTCATGGCCAATTTTTGTTGCTTTGGTAAAACAGTTTGTTCCCATAGGCCTACTAAATAAGAATCTTATCCATGGAATATAATCAAATCAAATCTGATCCATGTAATATAATAAAATAAAATAAAATAGTATTGGTCACATACACATATTTAGCAGATGTTATTGGTCACATATTTAGCAGATGTTATTGGTCACATATTTAGCAGATGTTATTGCGGGTGTAGCGAAATGCTTGTGTTCCTAGCTCCAACAGTGCAGTAGTATTGTCACGACTTCCGCCGAGGCTGCCCCTCCTCCTTGTTCGGGCAGGTTTCGGCGTTCGTCGTCACCGGCTTACTAGCTACTGCCGCTCCCATTCTCATCACTCCACTTGTCATGTCTTGTCTTGTCAATCACACACACCTGGTGCTCATTCCCCTAATTAGTCTGTGTATAAGTGTTCCCTCTGCCCCCTTGTCTTTGGGAGTGATTGTTCTATGTGGGAGGAGAGTAGCTCGGTTGAGATACTCTCTCATTTATTTTGCCAGGTTTGATTTTCCCCTGTGTCATTACATTTATTGTATTTTCTGAGACTGTGCTTGGTCAGGGAGGATTGTTTCCCCTGTACCTGTGTTTGGTCAGGGAGGATTGTTTCCCCTGTACCTGTGTTTGGTCAGGGAGGATTGTTTCCCCTGTACCTGTGTTTGGTCAGGGAGGATTGTTTCCCCTGTACCTGTGTTTGGTCAGGGAGGATTGTTTCCCCTGTACCTGTGTTTGGTCAGGGAGGATTGTTTCCCCTGTACCTGTGTTTGGTCAGGGAGGATTGTTTCCCCTGTACCTGTTTGGATTGCCGTTGTAGGCGCATTGTATGTCTGGAAGGAATAAAGCTGCTTCCGGTTATTTTACTCCTGCGCCTGACTCCGTCCATCATTCACCACAAGTATCTAACAATGCAATCCTTTTCAATTTTGTTAAATTCTATTATATAATATCCTGTGAATCTTTGACAATTTTACCTACAAATCGCTAGCAATAAAGTGCAGAAGATGTCCAAACTGATGCGTAAAGGCACAAAGCTTTCTGTAAGCATGAGCGAGGCCACTGTCCAATATGATGTACAACACGAAGGACTCTTTAGGCTACTTTAAGATTGAAACTGTATTCATTATAAAGCCACAGTATTTATTCATTTATAAAGCCACAGTATTTATTCATTTATAAAGACATAGTATTTATTCCTTTATAAAGACATAGTATTTATTCCTTTATAAAGACATAGTATGTGTTCCATTATAAAGACATAGTATTTATTCCTTTATAAAGACATAGTATTTATTCCTTTATAAAGACATAGTATTTATTCCTTTATAAAGACATAGTATGTGTTCCTTTATGAAGACATAGTATTTATTCCTTTAGAAGACATAGTATGTGTTCCTTTATGAAGACATAGTATGTGTTCCTTTATAAAGACATAGTATTTGTTCCTTTATGAAGACATAGTATGTGTTCCTTTATAAAGACATAGTATGTGTTCCTTTATAAAGACATAGTATTTATTCCTTTATAAAGACATAGTATTTATTCCTTTATAAAGACATAGTATGTGTTCCTTTATAAAGACATAGTATGTGTTCCTTTATAAAGACATAGTATTTGTTCCTTTATAAAGACATAGTATTTATTCCTTTAGAAGACATAGTATGTGTTCCTTTATAAAGACATAGTATTTATTCCTTTAGAAGACATAGTATGTGTTCCTTTATGAAGACATAGTATGTGTTCCATTATAAAGACATAGTATGTGTTCCTTTATGAAGACATAGTATGTGTTCCATTATAAAGACATAGTATTTATTCCTTTATAAAGACATAGTATTTATTCCTTTAGAAGACATAGTATGTGTTCCTTTATGAAGACATAGTATGTGTTCCTTTATAAAGACATAGTATTTATTCCTTTAGAAGACATAGTATGTGTTCCTTTATGAAGACATAGTATGTGTTCCATTATAAAGACATAGTATTTGTTCCTTTATGAAGACATAGTATGTGTTCCTTTATAAAGACATAGTATGTGTTCCTTTATGAAGACATAGTATTTGTTCCTTTATAAAGACATAGTATTTATTCCTTTATAAAGACATAGTATTTGTTCCTTTATAAAGACATAGTATGTGTTCCATTATAAAGACATAGTATGTGTTCCTTTATAAAGACATAGTATGTGTTCCTTTATAAAGACATAGTATTTATTCCTTTAGAAGACATAGTATTTGTTGCTCCTTTGCACTTTTTATACATTGCCGCTTTTATCAATTCTCATCATGTGACCAGGCGTCTTGCTATAGGTTATCATATTAGAGGTTCTATATGCTAATTCTTTTTAAGACCTGCTTAAATACAACCAATGCACCTAGGCCTACAAAG
>CM072231.1:473933-548933 GCA_036851935.1 Coregonus suidteri | reverse complement strand
GTCGTCAAAGTCTGGCATTCTCTGGATTTATGGTGCTTTCAAGACAACTGGGAACTCTGAAAAAAACCCAAGGTTGAATCATGATCTTCAGGTTGCTCTAGAAAGAGGCCCGAGTTCCCTACTTGGAATTTTGAGTTGGATGACCGTTCAAAACTTAATTTCCCAGTCGGACCTCGTTTTTGTCCAAGTTCCCAGTTGTCTTGAACTCACTGAAGTCTGAGTTTTCCCAGTTCCGAGTTCCCAGTTGTCTTGAACTCACTGAAGTCTGAGTTTTCCCAGTTCCGAGTTCCCAGTTGTCTTGAACTCACTGAAGTCTGAGTTTTCCCAGTTCCGAGTTCCCAGTTGTCTTGAACTCACTGAAGTCTGAGTTTTCCCAGTTCCCAGTTCCCAGTTGTCTTGAACTCACTGAAGTCTGAGTTTACCCAGTTCCCAGTTCCCAGTTGTCTTGAACTCACTGAAGTCTGAGTTTTCCCAGTTCCCAGTTGTCTTGAACTCACTGAAGTCTGAGTTTTCCCAGTTCAGAGTTTCCAGTTGTTTTGAACGCGGCAGAAGTCATGCTGGATTGACAGCAAGGCCAATGTATTCAACCTTTTCTGGCCCATGGTGTTGCATGTGAATGTTTATCCTTTTAAGCTTGGAAAATAGACCCTTAAACCCAGACTTGGACCACACACCCTCTCCACTGAATAACAGGCTAGTGACTGCATTGCAACTCTTGCAGTTAGCCACTGATTCCTTCTGAACCACTCATTGTTGAAATTGCGATTTCCAACTTTTTGTGTAATGTTTATGTCCAATGGCCAAAGAGCACTGATACATTTTATCTATAATTTCTCTTCATATGGCAAAGATTGAAAAGGATTTCCCAGTATGGCAGTACACAAGGGGCTTGAATTTTCGAGCTCTCCCTCTAGATTTTGTGGCGTTACGTAGTGTCCACATGAGTGACAGAACACTGAGCCAATCACGGCGCAACTAGAGGACATTCCCAACACCTACGCTCTGTATCCTTCTGGTGGGCCGGGCGCATGCACGCTGACTTCGGTCGCCAGTTGTACGGTGTTTCCTTCGACACGTTGGTGCGGCTGGCTAGGGGAGGGAATGGCTGGCTAGGGGAGGGAATGGCTGGCTAGGGGAGGAAATGGCTGGCTAGGGGAGGGAATGGCTGGCTAGGGGAGGGGAGGGAATGGCTGGCTAGGGGAGGGAATGGCTGGCTAGGGGAGGGAATGGCTGGCTAGGGGAGGGAATGGCTGGCTAGGGGAGGGAATGGGCTGGCAGGGGAGGGAATGGCTGGCAGGGGAGGGAATGGCTGGCTAGGGGAGGGAATGGCTGGCTAGGGGAGGGAATGGCTGGCTAGGGGAGGGAATGGCTGGCTAGGGGAGGGAATGGCTGGCTAGGGGAGGGAATGGCTGGCTAGGGGAGGGAATGGCTGGCAGGGGATGTAGCTCAGTTCGTAGAGCATGGCGTTTGCAACGCCAGGGTTGTGGGTTCGATTCCCACGGGGGGTATAAAAATAAAAATAAAAGTAATGTATGCACTAACTGTAAGTCGCTCTGGATAAGAGCGTCTGCTAAATGACAAAAATGTAAATGTACTACTGCTGCTACTACTGCTACCACTGTTACTACTGCTGCTGCTACAGTTACTGCTGCTGCTACTGCTGCTGCTACAGTTACTGCTGTTACTACTGCTGCTGCTACAGTTACTGCTGTTACTACTGCTGCTGCTACAGTTACTGCTGCTGCTACTGCTGCTGCTACAGTTACTGCTGCTGCTACTACTACTGCTGCTGCTACAGTTACTGCTGCTGCTACTGCTGCTGCTACAGTTACTACTACTACTACTACTGCTGCTGCTACAGTTACTGCTGCTGCTACAGTTACTGCTGTTACTACTGCTGCTGCTACAGTTACTGCTGTTACTACTGCTACTACTGCTGTTAATACTACTGCTACTACTAATACTACTACTACTGGTGCTACTAATACTAATACTACTGCTACTACTAATACTACTACTACTGCTACTACTACTACTGCTACTACTAATACTACTGGTGCTACTAATACTGCTACTACTATTACTACTACTACTGGTGCTACTAATACTACTACTACTGCTACTACTAATACTACTACTATTGCTACTACTATTACTACTACTACTGCTACTACTACTGCTACTACTAATACTACTACTACTGCTACTACTATTTCTACTACTACATTTACATTTACATTTACATTTACGTCATTTAGCAGACGCTCTTATCCAGAGCGACTTACAAATTGGTGCATTCACCCTATAGCCAGTGGGTTAACCACTTTACAATATATATATATTTTTTTACTACTGGTGCTACTACTACTACTACTACTGCTACTACTAATACTACTACTATGAGTCTTGTCCTGGAAGCAGAACTCCGTGATTTCCACTTAGATAGGCTAACTGCAAAGTCAAAAAGACCTATATTGTTTTTAAAAAATGTTTAGCTTCCTGGTCTTCATTTAAAGTTAGGGTTAGGCAGTGTGGTTAATGTTAGGTTTAAAATCCGATTTTATGACTTTGTGGCTGTGCCAGCTAGTGACCACTCTGCAGAGCTACGTCCAAAACAAGATTCCTGACTAAAAATGCTAACTTGTGTGCTACTGCTGGTGGGGAAAGAACTAGCTCCAACACTGTCCTTCAAGCCCCGAGAGCACCTATACTAAATACACCCCCCAAGTCACAACAACTTGGGGAGGGAGGGAGGTCATGGGTAAGACCAGTCAGAGTGTGATAAAAGCAATAAACGGCTGGGCCAGCCAAATGTTCTGCTGTTATCAGGGCTCAGAGAGAATGGAGCTGTCTGTTGTAATAGAAGCCAGGGGGAACTCCACCATACATACCTTCACTGCTTCCATGGAACACCCAAAAAAAATATATATATATATATCTCTCTCTCTCTCTGCTAAATGTAAACTTACATTTTGTTTTGTTACACTAGCTTTGAAAAAGCTCAAATCTGTACAACAAAAAGTTAAAATCTGTACAACAAAAGCCAAAATCTGTAAATCTAATAAGCAGACTCCCTAACCCTAATAATCCTAGCTTGGTCCCAGATCAGATTGTGCTTTCTTGTCAACTCCTTGTCATTTGCCAAACATGTCTGGCGTGGCAAGGAGTGGCATGATGGCACATGCAGACTGGCACCAGGCTACCTGGATCCTGGATGGGTGTATGGTTGTCAATAGCAACAAGGATATCAAGGAGATAGTCTCAAGCAAATCCTTGAACTTCACAAGTTCGCAAAGTAAGCAAATTTACAAATTCTTGCAAATGTTTGTAAATCTTCTGGGAACCTGAGTTTAGAAAGCGCAGTCTCAGGAGTGACAGACAGGGAGGACATTTAACCGTGAGACACCGTTTCTCTTCCCATTCTGTATCAGATCGTTAAATACTGGTTACTGTATAATATGTTTGATGTTTCTTCAGTAGAGTAGTCCAGCACTATCAGTGTGTTCAGGCCTCTGTCACCTGAGACCAACACTCAGAGTATCTTCTGTCACTGCTGAGGCATGGAGGAGAATTTGCTGCTCTAAAAGCAACATGTAAATGCTATGGAAAAACGCCTTGTGTTGCATTTTGTCCCAAAGAAAGTACCTGCCTCTACGCCGATGTAGCACAATCACTATCAGTGTTGTTATCCTTTGAGTAACATCATCATAACACCGTTACTATCAATAGAGACTGAGGGTATACAGGGGAGAGAAGGGTGTAGGAGAGGACGGGGTCAGAGTAAACAGGGAGGAGCAGGGGAGAGGAGGGGGTCAGAGTAAACAGGGAGGAGCAGGGGAGAGGAGGGGGTCAGAGTAAACAGTAGGAGGAGCAGGGGAGAGGAGGGGGTCAGAGTAAACAGGGAGGAGCAGGGGAGAGGAGGGGGTCAGAGTAAACAGGGAGGAGCAGGGGAGAGGAGGGGGTCAGTCAGTCACACAGCAGCTGTAGAGGGGGTGGTAACTAACACTAACTAACTAAGTCATTGACCTGCAGGACACCTGGCTAGTGACATGTTGAGACAACAGCCTGATGAAGGTTAACACTTAAATACTGTGATTTGCATGGCCCAGTAAAACTGTATTCAAATATAGAGGAGTTGTCTTTTCCTAAAGGGTAACAATAGAACAGGCAGAGAGAGGAACTCATCATGGATCCTTTTATACCCAGGTGTTGTTTCAGTCAAAGGTCACCACTGTAGTCATGTTATTTTTAAAGAAGAGAATGTTTACTCATTAACCTTCCTGGTGAAAGAAAAGGAAATTACCTGAAAAGATTTGCATGAAATGAAATATTTTCTATTACGCTACACTTTGCCACGCCTGTGAGATCAAGCCAGTGTTGTTTTGTAAACTCAAAGTGTTCATTTAAAACTGGATTGGTGGGACTTTATGGAGTAGTTTCGCGGTCACAGATTATACATAATCCTAGACTAAATTGCACTTTTAAACTGGACTAACTGAAATTGCATTTCTCAAACATGGTTTATTAAAAAAGTCTCAGTTGCCCAGGAGGACGATTAGAGTCAACCTCTTAAGGAACACACCCTTCTTTTCAATTTCCTCCTAAAATGACATCCCCAAATCTAACTTCCTGTAGCTCAGGACCTGAAGCAAGAATATGCATATTCTTGGTACTATTTGAAAGGAAACACTTTGAAGTTTGTGAAATTAATGTAGGAGAACACAACATAATAGATCTGGTGAAAGATAAAACAAATGAAAAAACATATGTTTTCTATTTTTATTTTGCTGCATAATTTTGACATGAAAATTAAACTCATTGATTCAGATAGGAAGCTGGAGCTCTTTTAGATGTTGTCTAGCAGAGGGCAACAGTGTACGTGCAAAGTTTCAGACTGATATCTTCAAGAATGAGCTTAACATTAAGTATGAAGTCACCCAGGTGTTCCTCACGAGTTTGCCCAAATGCACCCAAGTGGCCTCCAAGTGGCCAAATTAGTAAATTGATCCATTTTCAAGTACATCATTATAGAGAACATACTAAAATGCTATGGTAATAACACATTAAAGTTTACACACTCCCAGGAATGTCATACGTGATGGATCATTAGCTTCCCTACATAAGACACTAACCTTCACACCTCTAGATGTCCGGGCGGGGTGGGTGTGGAGACAGAGACAGCAGCAGAGGTCAGACTGAATGAACCAGTTTCTACTGGAGGACTTGAATGTGGTCTCTTTGGTGTTGGCTCCCAGAGATCATCTGAGTCAGTCTCTAGCACTATAGAATATTTTTTTTTAAATCAGTAAGAACTCAAGTTTACTACTACTTATTCTATTGAACCTTTATTTTAGCAGGGGGTGAGCCCTACATCAATACTTTTACGGATGAGCCCTACATCAATACTTTTACGGATGAGCCCTACATCAATACTTTTACGGATGAGCCCTGCATCAATACTTTTACGGATGAGCCCTGCATCAATACTTTTACGGTTGAGCCCTACATCAATACATTTACGGATGAGCCCTACATCAATACTTTTACGGTTGAGCCCTACATCAATACTTTTACGGATGAGCCCTACATCAATACTTTTACGGATGAGCCCTGCATCAATACTTTTACGGATGAGCCCTACATCAATACTTTTACGGTTGAGCCCTACATCAATACTTTTACGGATGAGCCCTGCATCAATACTTTTACGGTTGAGCCCTACATCAATACTTTTACGGATGAGCCCTGCATCAATACTTTTACGGTTGAGCCCTACATCAATACTTTTACAGATGAGCCCTGCATCAATACTTTTACGGATGAGCCCTACATCAATACTTTTACGGATGAGCCCTACATCAATACTTTTACGGTTGAGCCCTACATCAATACTTTTATGGATGAGCCCTACATCAATACTTTTACGGTTGAGCCCTACATCAATACTTTTACGGATGAGCCCTACATCAATACTTTTACGGTTGAGCCCTACATCAATACTTTTATGGATGAGCCCTACATCAATACTTTTACGGATGAGCCCTACATCAATACTTTTACAGTTGAGCCCTACATCAATACTTTTACGGATGAGCCCTACATCAAAACTTTTACGGATGAGCCCTACATCAATACTTTTATGGATGAGCCCTACATCAATACTTTTACGGATGAGCCCTGCATCAATTCTTTTAGCAGGGGGTTGAGCCCTGCATCAATACTTTTAGCATTGGGTTGAGCCCTGCATCAATACTTTTAGCAGGGGGTTGAGCCCTGCATCAAAACTATTAGCAGGGGTTGAGCCCTGCATCAATACTTTTAGCAGGAGGTTGAGCCCTGCATCAATACTTTTAGCAGGGGTTGAGCCCTGCATCAATACTTTCAGCAGGGGGTGTAGCCCAGCATCAATACTTTTAGCAGGGGGTTGAGCCCTGCATCAATACTATTAGCAGGGGTTGAGCCCTGCATCAATACTTTTAGCAGGGGGTTGAGCCCTGCATCAATACTTTTAGCAGGGGTTGAGCCCTGCATCAATACTTTTAATAGGGGGTTGAGCCCTGCATCAATACTATTAGCAGGGGTTGAGCCCTGCATCAATAGTTTTAGCAGGGGGGTTAAGCCCTGCATCAATAATTTTAGCAGGGGTTGAGCCCTGCATCAATACTTTTAGCAGGGGGTTGAGCCCTGCATCAATACTTTTAGCAGGGGGTTTAGCCCAGCATCAATACTTTTAGCAGGGGGTTGAGCCCTGCATCAATACTTTTAGCAGGGGGTTTAGCCCAGCATCAATACTATTAGCAGGGGTTGAGCCCTGCATCAATAGTTTTAGCAGGGGGTTAAGCCCTGCATCAATACTTTTAGCAGGGGTTGAGCCCTGCATCAATACTTTTAGCAGGGGGTTGAGCCCTGCATCAATACTTTTAGCAGGGGGTTGAGCCCTGCATCAATACTTTTAGCAGGGGGTTGAGCCCTGCATCAATACTATTAGCAGGGGTTGAGCCCTGCATCAATACTTTTAGCAGGGGGTTGAGCCCTGCATCAATACTTTTAGCAGGGGTTGAGCCCTGCATCAATACTTTTAGCAGGGGATTGAGCCCTGCATCAATACTTTTAGCAGGGGGTTGAGCCCTGCATCAATACTTTTAGCAGGGGGTTGAGCCCTGCATCAATACTTTTAGCAGGGATTGAGCCCTGCATCAATACTTTTAGCAGGGGGTTGAGCCCTGCATCAATACTTTTAGCAGGGGGTGAGCCCTACATCAATACTATTAGCAGAGGGTGAGCCCTGCATCAATACTTTTACGGATGAGCCCTGCATCAATACTTTATGGATGAGCCCTGCATCAATACTATAATGGATGAGCCCTGCATCAATACTTTTACGGATGAGCCCTGCATCAATACTTTTACAGATGAGCCCTGCATCAATACCTTTACGGATGAGCCCTGCATCAATACTTTTACGGATGAGCCCTGCATCAATACTTTTACGGATGAGCCCTGCATCAATACTTTTACGGATGAGCCCTGCGTCAATACTTTTACGGATGAGCCCTGCATCAATACTTTTACGGATGAGCCCTGCATCAATACTTTTACGGATGAGCCCTGCATCAATACTTTTACGGATGAGCCCTGCATCAATACTATTACGGATGAGCCCTTCATCAATACTTTTACGGATGATCCCTGCATCAATAATTTTACGGATGAGCCCTGCATCAATACTTTTACTGATGAGCCCTGCATCTATACTTTTACGGATGAGCCCTGCATCAATACTTTTACGGATGAGCCCTGCATCAATACTTTTACGGATGAGCCCTGCATCAATACTTTTACGGATGAGCCCTGCATCAATACATTTACGCATGAGCCCTGCATCAATACTTTTACGGATGAGCCCTGCATCAATAATTTTACGGATGAGCCCTGCATCAATACTTTTACGGATGAGCCCTGCATCAATACTTTTACGGATGAGCCCTGCATCAATACTATTACGGATGAGCCCTGCATCAATACTTTTACGGATGAGCCCTGCATCAATACTTTTACGGATGAGCCCTGCATCAATACTTTTACGCATGAGCCCTGCATCAACACTTTTACGGATGAGCCCTGCATCAATACTTTTACGGATGAGCCCTGCATCAATTTTATTACGGATGAGCTCTGCATCAATACTATTACGGATGAGCCCTGCATCAATACTTTTACGGATGAGCCCTGCATCAATACTTTTACGGATGAGCCCTGCATCAATACTTTTACGGATGAGCCCTGCATCAATACTTTTACGGTTGAGCCCTACATCAATACTTTTACGGATGAGCCCTGCATCAATACTTTTACGGATGAGCCCTGCATCAATACTTTTACGGATGAGCCCTGCATCAATACTTTTACGGATGAGCCCTGCATCAATACTTTTACGGATGAGCCCTGCATCACATACTTTTACGGATGAGCCCTGCACAATACTTTTACGGATGAGCCCTGCATCAATACTTTTACGGATGAGCCCTGCATCAATAATTTTACGGATGAGCCCTGCATCAATACTTTTATGGATGAGCGCTGCATCAATACTTTTACAGAAGAGCCCTACATCAATACTTTTACGGATGAGCCCTGCATCAATATTTTACGGATGAGCCCTGCATCAATAATTTTACGGATGAGCCCTGCATCAATACTTTTACGGATGAGCCCTGCATCAATACTTTTACGGATGAGCCCTGCATCAATACTTTTACGGATGAGCCCTGCATCAATACTTTTACGGATGAGCCCTGCATCAATACTATTACGGATGAGCCCTGCATCAATACTTTTACGGATGAGCCCTGCATCAATACTTTTACGGATGAGCCCTGCATCAATACTTTTACGCATGAGCCCTGCATCAACACTTTTACGGATGAGCCCTGCATCAATACTTTTACGGATGAGCCCTGCATCAATTCTATTACGGATGAGCTCTGCATCAATACTATTACGGATGAGCCCTGCATCAATACTTTTACGGATGAGCCCTGCATCAATACTTTTATGGATGAGCCCTGCATCAATACTTTTACGGATGAGCCCTGCATCAATACTTTTACGGTTGAGCCCTACATCAATACTTTTACGGATGAGCCCTGCATCAATACTTTTACAGATGAGCCCTGCATCAATACTTTTACGGATGAGCCCTGCATCAATACTTTTACGGATGAGCCCTGCATCAATACTTTTACGGATGAGCCCTGCATCACATACTTTTACGGATGAGCCCTGCACAATACTTTTACGGATGAGCCCTGCATCAATACTTTTACGGATGAGCCCTGCATCAATAATTTTACGGATGAGCCCTGCATCAATACTTTTACGGATGAGCACTGCATCAATACTTTTACAGATGAGCCCTACATCAATACTTTTACGGATGAGCCCTGCATCAATACATCAAATAAACAACACATATCTATAAACATATTATATAGAGTTTGGGGAACACAATCACTATGATGAAATATGTTTACCAATAGTAAATAGGGCACAGACCTACAATGTATTTATACAAATCAAATCAAATTGTATTTGTCACATACACGTGTTTGTCACACCCTGACTCAGGGGAATCGTATATATTGAGTCAGGGTGTGTATATTCTTTGTTGCGTATATTCTATGTGGTGTTTTTCTAGTTTGTGTATATCTATGTTGGCCGGTGTGGTTCCCAATCAGAGACAGCTGTCTCTCGTTGTCTCTGATTGGGGATCATACTTAGGCAGCCTATTGGCACTAGTGTGTTGTGGGATCTTGTTCCTGGTAAGGTTAGTTGTGTGTCTAACTTAGGACTTCACGTTTCGTTTCCTTTGTTGTTTTGTTGTGTGTTTATAGTTCAATAAACATGTACGCATATCACGCTGCGCCTTGGTCTGACCCGTCATTCAACGGACGTGACAGAAGATCCCACCAAACGAGGACCAAGCAGCGTGCCCAGGCGGAGCGAATAGCCATGTCACAGGTGGGCAATTTGTGGTCATGGGAAGATATATTTGTGGGGAGAGGACCATGGGCTAAGGTAGATGCCCAGGCAGGAGAGGAGCAACGGCAACACGGAGGAGGCCGGTCGAGGAGGAAGCCCGAAAAGCAGCCCCAATAAAAAAAAATTTGGGGGGCACACGGGGTGGTTGGCGGAGCCTAGTGTCAGAGCAGAGCCAACTCCCCGTACTCACGCGAGGAAGCGTATGACTGGGCAAGCTCTGTGTTATGCGGAGCTACGTACTGTGTCGCCAGTGCGCCGGCACAGTCCTGTACGTCCTGTGCTACTACCCCTCACGTGCCGTGCGAAGATAGGAATCCAGCCAGGACGGGGTGTGGCGGCTCAACGCTCCTGGTCTCCAGTACGCCTCCTCGGTCCCGCATATCCTGTGCCAGTTCTACGAACGGTATCGCCAGTGCGCGTGCACAGCCCAGTGCGTCCTGTGCTGATGCCTCACACATACTGTGCAGAAGTAAGCATTCAGCCAGGATGGGTTGTGCCAGCTCTCCGCTCCAGACCTCCAGTCAACCTCCACAGTCCGGCCCAGCCTGTTCCTGCTCCTCGCACCAAGCGAGTGGTGCGTGTTCCCAGTCCGGTACGGCCCGTGCCTGCTCCCCGCACCAAGCCAGTGGTGCGCGTCGCCATTCCGGTGCGGCCCGTTCCTGCTCCTCGCACCAGGCCAGTGGTGCGTGTTCCTAGTCCGGTCCGGCCCGTGCCTACTCCTCGCACCAGACCAGTGGTGCGTGTGTCCAGTCCGGCACGGCCCATGCCCGTTCCACCGGTGCCTGGTCCGGCACCGGTCAGCGGCTCCACTCCGGAGCCAGAGCAGACCGCTCCACCGGGGCCTGATCCAGCTCCGGTCAGCTGCTCCACTCCGGAGCCAGAGCAGTCCGCTCCACCGGGGTCCAGTCCAGCTCCGGTCAGCGGCTCCAGTTCGGAGCTTGAGCAGTCCGCTCCACCGGTGCCCGGTCCAGCTCCGGTCAGCGGCTCCAGTCCAGACCATGACGTCAGCCCCTCTCCAGGTTCGGGGTCTCCCACACCAGGGTCCAGGCAGGGCTTGGAGTATCGTGGGAGGAAGGAGAGGGGAAGCAGCGCGCCGAGGTCCAGAACTGACCAGGGGCGCAACAGGGAGGCAGAGAGTATGTGGTCGTCACGCCCGGAACCGGATCCGCCTCCGAGGCGGAATGCCCACCCGGCCCCTACCCTGTTAGGTGAAGGTTGTGCGGTCGGAGTCCGCACCTTTGGAGGGGGGTGGGTACTGTCACGCCCTGACTCAGGGGACTCGTTTATGTTGAGTCAGGGTGTGTATATTCTTTGTTGCGTATATTCTATGTGGTGTTTTTCTAGTATGTGTATATCTATGTTGGCCGGTGTGGTTCCCAATCAGAGACAGCTGTCGCTCGTTGTCTCTGATTGGGGATCATACTTAGGCAGCCTATTGGCACTAGTGTGTTGTGGGATCTTGTTCCTGGTAAGGTTAGTTGTGTGTCTACCTTAGGACTTCACTTTTCGTTTCCTTTGTTGTTTTGTCGTGTGTTTATAGTTCAATAAACATGTATGCATATCACGCTGCGCCTTGGTCTGACCCGTCCTTCAACGGACGTGACAGTGTTCAGCAGATGTTAATGCGGGTGTAGCGAAATGATTGTGCTTCTAGCTCCGACGGTGCAGTAATATCTAACAAGTAATATCTAACAATTTCACAACATATACCCAATACACACAAATCTAGTAAGGAATGGAATTTAAGAATATATACATATATGGACAAACAATGACAGAGCGGCAAGGACGAAGATACAGTAGAATATTATAGAATAGAATACAATATATACAGTGGGGGAAAAAAGTATTTAGTCAGCCACCAATTGTGCAAGTTCTCCCACTTAAAAAGATGAGAGAGGCCTGTAATTTTCATCATAGGTACACGTCAACTATGACAGACAAATTGAGAAAAAAAATCCAGAAAATCACATTGTAGGATTTTTAATGAATTTATTTGCAAATTATGGTGGAAAATAAGTATTTGGTCACCTACAAACAAGCAAGATTTCTGGCTCTCACAGACCTGTAACTTCTTCTTTAAGAGGCTCCTCTGTCCTCCACTCGTTACCTGTATTAATGGCACCTTTTTGAACTTGTTATCAGTATAAAAGACACCTGTCCACAACCTCAAACAGTCACACTCCAAACTCCACTATGGCCAAGACCAAAGAGCTGTCAAAGGACACCAGAAACAAAATTGTAGACCTGCACCAGGCTGGGAAGACTGAATCTGCAATAGGTAAGCAGCTTGGTTTGAAGAAATCAACTGTGGGAGCAATTATTAGGAAATGGAAGACATACAAGACCACTGATAATCTCCCTCGATCTGGGGCTCCACGCAAGATCTCACCCTGTGGGGTCAAAATGATCACAAGAACGGTGAGCAAAAATCCCAGAACCACACGGGGGGACCTAGTGAATGACCTGCAGAGAGCTGGGACCAAAGTAACAAAGCCTACCATCAGTAACACACTACGCCGCCAGGGACTCAAATCCTGCAGTGACAGGCGTGTCCCCCTGCTTAAGCCAGTACATGTCCAGGCCCGTCTGATGTTTGCTAGAGTGCATTTGGATGATCCAGAAGAGGATTGGGAGAATGTCATATGGTCAGATGAAACCAAAATAGAACTTTTTGGTAAAAACTCAACTCGTCGTGTTTGGAGGACAAAGAATGCTGAGTTGCATCCAAAGAACACCATACCTACTGTGAAGCATGGGGGTGGAAACATCATGCTTTGGGGCTGTTTTTCTGCAAAGGGACCAGGACAACTGATCCGTGTAAAGGAAAGAATTAATGGGGCCATGTATCGTGAGATTTTGAGTGAAAACCTCCTTCCATCAGCAAGGGCATTTAAGATGAAACGTGGCTGGGTCTTTCAGCATGACAATGATCCCAAACACACCGCCCGGGCAACGAAGGAGTGGCTTCGTAAGAAGCATTTCAAGGTCCTGGAGTGGCCTAGCCAGTCTCCAGATCTCAACCCCATAGAAAATCTTTGGAGGGAGTTGAAAGTCCGTGTTGCCCAGCGACAGCCCCAAAACATCACAGCTCTAGAGGAGATCTGCATGGAGGAATGGGCCAAAATACCAGTAACAGTGTGTGAAAACCTTGTGAAGACTTACAGAAAACGTTTGACCTGTGTCATTGCCAACAAAGGGTATATAACAAACTATTGAGAAAATTTTGTTATTGACCAAATACTTATTTTCCACCATAATTTGCAAATTAATTAATTAAAAATCCTACAATGTGATTTTCTGGATTTATTTTTCTAATTTTGTCTGTCATAGTTGACGTGTACCTATGATGAAAATTACAGGCCTCTCTCATCTTTTTAAGTGGGAGAACTTGCACAATTGGTGGCTGACTAAATACGTTTTCCCCCCACTGTACATATGAGATGAGTAGTGCAAGATATATTAAATTATTATTAAAGTGACTAGTGTTCCATTTCTTAAAGTGGCCAGTGATTTCAATAGGCAGCAGCAGCCTCTAATGTGCTAGTGATGGTTATTTAACAGTCTGATGGCCTTGAGATAGAAGCTGTTTTTCATTCTCTCTGTCCCAACTTTGATGCACCTGTACTGACCTCGCCTTCTGGATGATAGCGGGGTGAACAGGCAGTGGCTCGGGTGGTTGATGTCCTTGATGATCTTTTTGGCCTTCCTGTGACATCGGGTGTTGTATGTGTCTTGGAGGGCGGGTAGTTTGCCCCCGGTAATGCGTTCGGCAGACCGCACCACCCTCTGGAGAGCCCTGCGGTTGCGGACGGTGCAGTTGCCGGACCAGGCTGTGATACAGCCCGACAGGATGCTCTCAATTGTGCATCTGTAAAAGTTTGTGGTTCTGTTGTGCCTTCTTCACCACACTGTCTGCGTGGGTGGACCATTTCAGTTTGTCAGTGATGTGTACGCCGAGGAACTTGAAGCTTTCCACCTTCTCCACTGCGGTCCCGTCGATGTGGATAGGGGGGTGCAACCTCTACTGTTTCCTGAAGTCCACGATCATCTCCTTTGTTTTGTTGACGTTGAGTGAGAGGTTATTTTCCTGGCACCACACTCAGACCTAAAATGTATTGGCATAGCCATTGTGTATTTTATGTTGACTGAGTCTCTAGCACTATAGAAGATAAAAACGTTTACTATTACATATTTTATTGAAACTTTATTTTAGCAGGGGTTGAACCCTGCATCAATTATTTTAGCAGGGGTGTGAGCCCTAGCCAACATGTATTTTATGTTGACTATCACATGCTGTGCCTGTGGTTTTCGAGTGCCCTATTTACTATTGGTAAACATATTTCATTGTAGTGATTATATATATAGCAATCAAAGAAAAATGTCTCAAATGAATAATATGCAATATTTAAACAAGTGCATTAGCATGAGAAGAAAGAAATTATAACGTTACGTCTTTCCCATCTAAAATAAATCAGCGTGAGTCTACAGTTTAATCACTGAGTCCTCATCAACTTCTATGTCACTTTCCCGATCGATTTCTGCAATAATCTCGTCCAATCTGTATACTTGGTCTTCGATTGAGCTTTTCCTGTTTTATTAGCCATGTTGTCACGACTTCCACCGAGGCTGCCTCCCCTCCTTGTTCGGGCAGGTTTCGGCGTTCGTCGTCACCGGCTTACTAGCTGCTGCCAATCCATTTATCATCACTCCACTAGTCTTGTCTAATTAATCACACACACCTGGTCCTTATCCCCAATTAGTCATTGTATAATTATTCCCTCTGCTTCCTTGTCTGTGTGGGTGATTGTTTGTTGTGAGCTGTGTGTAGCTCGGTTGAGCTACCCTTACCTTGTTGTTGCCAGGGTAGATATTTCCCCTGTGCCTGAGTTATGTTGTCGCATGCTTGCGCAACTGTTTATCGACGGAATAAACTTTTTGGATACGTATTACTCTCCTGCGCCTGACTCCTTCTATCACACGCATCACAGAATCACCCACCCGCTATGGAGTCAGCGGAGAAGAGCGCATGCCTGGAGTCGTGGCACGGGTCCAGGAGCACTCCACGATGCTGGCCAGCTTGGGGGAAGTGATGGATCGGGTTCTTCAGGTCCTCCAATGCCTGGAGAGGAGCAGACCCGATCTGTCGAGACCAGCTGGCCAACCGGATCCAGCCACCTACACCCCAGCACCAGGAGGGATCCAGATATCCCGACCGCAGGCGTTTGAGGGGACAACTGCGCTGTGCCAGGGATTCCTCCTCCAATTGGAGCTTTACTTCGCCAGCATCAGGCCGGCACCATCGGAGCGGGCGAAGGTGTCTGTCCTTGTTTCCTGCCTCTGTGGGAAAGCCCTGGAGTGGGCCAACGTGGTGTGGAACGAAGGAGGAGCCACGTTGGAGGACTACAGGGAGTTCGCTCGCCTCTTTCGGGCGGTATTCGACCACCAGCCCGAGAGTCGAGAGGCGAGTGAGCGACTGGTCCACCTGAGGCAGGGGACGAGGACCACGCAGGACTTCGCGTTGGAGTTCTGAACGCTGGCAGCGGGGTCCGGGTGGAACGAGTGGGCCCTGATTGACCATTTCCGGTGCCATCTGCGGGAGGACGTCCGATGGGAGCTAGCCTGCCGGGACACCATGTTGTCCTTCGATAAACTGGTGGACATGGCCACTCTTTTGGACAACCTGCTGGCAGCCAAAGGACGTCCTGGTAGGGGTCTGCCCGTTTCCACCCCGGAAGACTCGGACCTCGAGCCAATGGAGCTGGGTGGAGCCGCCGGCCAAGAGAGCGGAGGACGACAGCGCCAGTGCCACACTGGTGGCGCGAAGGGACATTTCACCACACGTTGTCGTCAATGCTCTTCTGGGTTTGGAGACGGCAGGCAGGGCACTCTCGCATCACCATAATAAACCCCAGGAAGAGTAGCTGCTGCCTTGGCAGGAACTAATGGGGATCCATAATAAACCCCAGGAAGAGTAGCTGCTGCCTTGGCAGGAACTAATGGGGATCCATAATAAACCCCAGGAAGAGTAGCTGCTGCCTTGGCAGGAACTAATGGGGATCCATAATAAACTCCAGGAAGAGTAGCTGCTGCCTTGGCCGGAACTATTGGGGATCCATAATAAACCCCAGGAAGAGTAGCTGCTGCCTTGGCAGGAACTAATGGGGATCCATAATAAACCCCAGGAAGAGTAGCTGCTGCCTTGGCAGGAACTAATGGGGATCCATAATAAACCCCAGGAAGAGTAGCTGCTGCCTTGGCAGGAACTAATGGGGATCCATAATAAACCCCAGGAAGAGTAGCTGCTGCCTTGGCAGGAACTAATGGGGATCCATAACAAACCCCTCCCTCCTCAGTAGCCTGCAGTCTCAGAATAATGATGGATCATAATCACCCCCCATAATCACCCCCCATAATCACCCCCCATAATCACCCCCCATAATCACCCCCCCTTTTTGTCACTTAAAAGAAGAGTTTTTATGTCATTAGCGCAATCTTAGCTCAGTATAGGCAATATTGATTTATATATTGGGCTGATTCATGTAAATGCCAGAAGTTTGATTTCGAAAATGGACCGGGTGTCTAACTATGCTAAATCTGAATTATTAATAGTGGGTGATCTTGATTTGGATTGGTTGATGCCAGTATCTGATGGGCTGAAATATATTTGTACTGAGTCAAATCTAATTCCTCTGATAACTAAACTAACTCACACAAAATTTAAACACCCAGAAAAATTGACTCTTTTAGATATTATTTTAACAAATGCCCCTCATAAGTGAAATCCAATGGGATAATTGGTAATGAGTTCAGTGTCCCATTGGCTGTATAAGAGATGTTCATCTACCTAAATCTCGTTCACGCATTATTACAAAGAAACATTTAAGGATTTTTATGAACTGGGGTTGAGTGGGTTGTCAACCATCACTGACTCGGATCAGTCTCTTAATAGAGTTCGAGTAAAAATTACTAAGCTTCTCCTAAATGTACTATGCCAAGACATGGAAATTGATTCTATCGGAGTCCATGTGGGTTTTAATGACATTATGAAGGGCAGCTCTGAACAGTTGAAACTGGATTTCAAAGAGCTGATTAACTCTCTAATACTAATAAAAGACCCATCATATCTGGCCCTGTGCCCTCTCTGAATCATGGCATCATATCTGGCCCTGTGCCCTCTCTGAATCATGGCATTGAACGCTTTAGCAGGATTCTTTCTCTTCACAATTGGCTATGTGATTATTGCAGCTCAATGGGTGTAACTTTTATTGACAATTTCGATACCTTTTGGAAACAAAACACGTTTTATAAGGAGGATGGGATCCACCCAAATCATTTGGGTTCCTGGATCCTTTCACAGCATTATAAGGCTGCGTTGAGATAATGACTTATCAATGACCCAAGCCCAGCTCAGTTAATCCCTACCATTGTGACGCTGAGTTGTCATAATGCTTTAGCAAATGTACATTATACTAGGGACATTGGTAGACACAATGTAAGAAACCTAATTTATGTCCCTCTAACTGCCCTACAGCTATTGTATGCAGCAATCATGTGTCTATGAACCAGATTTATGCTGTTAGCACTGAGGCGGTTTGCCCTAGTAGGAAGTCCACTGGGTGCAGCTCACCCTGCACTAATAAAAATAACATGAGAATATCTACTTCTGCTAAGCTTCCCAGTAAAGCAATGAAAACAAGTAAGCATCCCAGAAGAAAAGTGCTCAAAATAGCCCACGTTAACATATGTAGTTTAAGAAACAAGGTTCATGAAATTAATAACTTGCTAGTAACAGATTACATTTATATTCTGTTTATCTCCGAAACTCAGATAATACCTTTGATGATACAGTGGTAGCAATACAAGGTTATAACATTTACAGAAAAGAGAAATGCCAACAGGGGTGGTGTTGCGCTCTATATTCAGAACCACATTCCTGTAAAGCTTAGAGAGGATCTCATGTTAAATATGTTGAAGTAATATGGCTACAGGTTCACCTGCCTCACCTAAAGCCCATTCTGGTGGGAAGCTGCTATAGACCACCAAGTGCTAACAGTCAGTATCTGGATAACATGTGTGAAATGCTTGATAATGTATGTGATATCAACAGAGAGGTATATTTTCTGGGTGATTTAAATATTGACTGGCTTTCATCAAGCTGCCCACTCAAGACAAAGCTTCAAACTGTAACCAGTGCCTGCAACCTGGTTCAGGTTATCAGTCAACCTACCAGGGTAGTTACAAACAGCACAGGAATGAAATCATCAACATGTACGGATCACATCTTTATTAATGTTGCAGAAATGTGCTTGAAAGCAGTATCCAAATCCATTGGATGTAGTGATCACAATATAGTAGCCATATCTAGGAAAACCAAAGTTCCAAAGGCTGGGCCTAATATAGTGCATAAGAGGTCATACAATAAGTTTTGTAGTGATTCCTATGTTGTTGATGTAAAGAATATTTGTTGGTCCGTGGTGTGTAAAATGAGGAGCAAACAGACATTTATGAAATTGCTTATTTCAGTTACTAATGAGCATGCACCCATTAAGAAAATGACTGTAAAAACTGTTAAATCCCCGTGGATTGATGAGGAATGGAAAAATGTTATGGTTGAGAGGGATGAGGCAAAAGGAATGGCAAATAAGTCTGGCTGCACAACAGATTGGAAAATGTACTGCAAATTGAGAAATCATGTGACTAAACTGAATAAAAAGAAGAAGAAACTTCACTATGAAACAAAGATAAATGACACAAAGAATGATAGTAAAAATCTTTGGAGCAATTTAAATGAAATTTTAGGAATCAGGGTAAACTCAGCTCCATCATTCAGTGAATCAGATGGATCATTCATTACAAAACCGACTGATATTGCCAAATACTTTCATGATTTTTTAATTGGCAAGATTAGCAAACTCAGTTATGACATGCCAAAAACAAACGCTGACACTACACAGCCAAGTATATCTGACCAAATTATGATATGAAAGACAAGAATTGTATAAGGTATATTGTATAACTAATATATAATAAATTGTATAACTGCCTTCATTTTGCCAGACCCCAGGAAAAGTAGCTGCTACCTTGGCAGCAGCTAATGGGGATCCATAATACATACAAATAAATACAAACTCTGTTGCAGATAAACATGCGCCGTAAAAAAAAAAAATGGGTAAAAGACAGATCTTATGCTTGGTTCATGCATGAATTGTCTGAGAAGTTAAAGGAAATGTAGCTTGGGCTAAGGCTAGACAGACTGATTGGTTTCAGACATTTGAGAAACAGATCCCTGGTTAAAAAAGCTAAATTAACATATTTCTTAAATTGTGTATCGGAGAGTGATGGTAATCCAGCCAACTTCTCAAATCTTTTAAACAAAATTCCACCCCCTCAATGGCCTAGCAGGTTTTAACAGCCTCTGGTACCATACTAGACAAAAGCGTAATTTGTGGTGTTTTTCATAACCATTTTGCTTCAGCTGGCCACCTGTTTTAAAGGATTGTCTCTGAAAATTCATTTCATTCCATTAGAGGGAGTCCTTTAGCCACCTCAGACCAGATTGTAGGGAATGATACACTAACAGACTCACACACATTATTTTCCTTTTGAACCGTTTGAAGTCAATAGCTAGGTTTCAATCCAATGTGAATATTCTAGAATCCGCATAAAGAAAATATGAGCATTTTCCAACCAGTGGTGTCTTTCCACCAAACTGACTTGCGGATAAAAATCAGTTTGTGATGACGTAGTGCACACAACATATATTTTTCAATTACATTTTCATGCACCGAATAAAAATCTAAAGATCAATGTGTTTTCATCGCATTTTCAACTTTACCGATGATTGTGTTACAAAAACTGTTGCGTTAATTAGCAAATGTACCTACTCGGGTCTTGGCATGTGCGCTCCAACCAACAGCTCGCAGATACAGAGGGGGTAGTCTGTGCGGGTAGGCTAGTCTACATGATGAGATTATTATGGATAAGAGCAAGAATATTTATATTTGTAAATGGCAGTCAAGCATGGATCATCATGTCACCAGAATAAGACCCTCGATATTTATTGGAAAGGAGCATCAAGATCACTGTGTACTTTCACCACTCTGTGAAGTTCATCATAACTTATTTCATCTTTAGCCTAATAAACATAGTGGGAGGACCACACACCATATCATAGCGTGACATAGTTTACTTCGATGATGGTTACTACACTAAACAAAAATGTAAAAACGCAACATGTAAAATGTTGGACCCATGTTTCATGAGTTTCATCTTCATGGATGAATGCCTGTTTCAACTGTACTGGGCAGATGACAGACAGCGTGTATGGCGTCGTGTGGGCGAGCGGTTTGCTGATGTCAACGTTGGGAACAGAATCTCCCATGGTGGAGGTTGGGTTATGTTACGGACAATGAACCCAATTTAATTTTATTGATGGCAATTTGAATGAACAGAGATACAGTGGCGAGATCCTGAGGCCCATTGTCGTGCCATTCATCTGCCACCATCACCTCATGTTTCAGCATGATAATGCATGGTCCCATGTTGCAAGGATCTGTACACATTTCCTGGAAGCTGAAAATGTCCCAGTTCTTCCATGGTCTATTTACTCACCAGACATGTCACCCATTGAGCATGTTTGGGATGCTCTGGATCGACGTGTACGACAACGCGTTCCGGTTCCCACCAATATCCAGCAACTTCACACAGCCATTGAAGACGAGTTGTACAACATTCCACAGGCCACAATCAACAGCCTGATCAACTCTACCTATGTGAAGGAGATGTGTCACGCTGCATGAAGCAAATAGTGGTCACACCAGATACTGACCTTTTTTTAAAGGTATCTGTGACCAACAGATGCATATCTGTATTCTCAGTCATGTGAAATCCATCGATTAGGACCTAATAGATTTATTTAAGTTGACTGATTTCCTTATGTGAACTGTGTCTCAGTAAAATCTTTCAAATTGTTGCATGTTGCGTTTATATTTTTGTTCTGTGCATAAAGGCATTTCCACCCATTTCTCTCAATACATTTTAGACACAAAAAGATCCCACCATGTCGAACTAACAATTATCTGTATGCATTCACAAAATTGTACCGAAACATCCTTTTTCCATCACAGCTGTCGTGATCATTTTTTATACAGTATGGCTTTACACCATAAAAACTGTGGATGGAAAACGTGGTTTACGATGTACTAAGTGCTTTGCAAAGATTGATGTAAAAAAAATCCATAGGGGCTGATTCACTTGATCCCTTCTTAAGAACCACTGACCTTTATCTTTAACTTAACAATTGTTTATATCCCTAAGATCTGGAGTGCAGCACATGTCCTCCATAATATAATAATAATATATAAGCATAATATCCCCTTACATAAAGGAGGAGATCCTTCTGACTGATAACTGCCTTCTAATTTCTATTTGACCTCTCCACAGTTTAGAATCCCTGGCTAACTCTCAGCTAATAACAATCTGTATTTAGCTTCAGCTGCTACGCTTGTTTAAGATTATCTGTTAAATTGCTCAGATAAAAAAAATCTAAGCTATTATTTATTGACCTTTCCAAGGCCTTCGATACTGTTGAACATTTTAATTCAAAGGTTGACAGATATAGGCCTGGATCAGGCTTCTTGCAAGCGGTTTAAGTATTACCTGTCAGACAGGACACTGTAACAAAGCTGCATAAACCACACAACCTTGTCAGAAATAAGGATTGGGAAACTTGTTCAGTGCAATTTTTTTCA
This sequence comes from Coregonus suidteri, assembly GCA_036851935.1. NCBI lineage: Eukaryota > Metazoa > Chordata > Actinopteri > Salmoniformes > Salmonidae > Coregonus > Coregonus suidteri. Next base: position 527,139 of record CM072231.1, on the reverse strand, counting down.
TTTTTTTTTCTCACCTTTATTTAACCAGGTAAGCCAGTTGAGAACAAGTTCTCATTTACAACTGCGACCTGGCCAAGATAAAGCAAAGCAGTGCGATAAAAACAACAACAACACAGAGTTACATACAGCTTCACCATGAATACGGCCTTTGCATCTGACAGAGGGTGTAGCCTGATCCACACTTTTTCATCTTCTCTGAAAGCAACAGCCTCTTTAGGGTCCGGCTAACCCTCTCCGTCAAGGTGGTTTGGTAGCTGGTGGTAAGTTTCTGAACTACCAGTTAGTGTAGTCTTGGCCCAGTACATACCTCAACACGTTCTTTTCATATATTCATCATTTAATTTATTGTAGGAGCAACGTTTCGTTTAATTTTAATGTTATGCTTTTTTGGGAACGCATGTTACAACACTGTGTGATTTCTGATGGTGCTGAGTCTAGTTATTACAAAAGGAGTACCACAGGGCTCGGTATTGGGACATGTTCTCTTTACTAAATATATAAATAATATTGGTCTATCTGTTAAAACTTGCAATATTCATCTGTATGCAGACGATACTGTTATGTATCCCGTTCCAACTGTAGACCAGGCGTTGTTAGAGCTGCAATGGGACCTTGTTACCTAACAGAAAGCCCTGGTTGGTTTAAAACGTCAGAAAGCCCTGGTTGGTTTAAAACGTCAGAAAGCCCTGGTTGGTTTAAAACTTGTACTTAATGTTGGCAAGTCTAAATCCATGTTGTTCTCTAATTCTCACAAAAATGTTTCAGATGGACAGCATATTTATTCATTGGATGGTTCTCCCATCGATCGGGTTCCCGCCTATAAATATCTGGGCATTTGGACTGAAAAATATTTAATGTTAAAAAAACTAACGGATGAACTAGTTAAAAAGCAAAAATTTAAAGTGAGCTTCTTTTTTTGAAATAGATATTGCCTCTCCCTAAATAGCAGGAAGCAGATTGTACATTCGACTTTCCTGGCAGTTCTTGACTATGGTGACACCATTTATCACATTTCAGCAGCCACTACTCTTAATTTTACTGCAGCGGGCTAAATCAGGGTCACAAAGAGTGTTTATTGGTACTTTTAAACAAATCTACTTCGAAACATGGTTATGGGCTTAAAAAAATAAGACACCTGTACCATTTCAGATATAGAGTTAAAATGTATTCAATTTTGAGATTTGCATTCCAATATTGCACTTTATGTACATCACAGATGACTGAAATATAACAACACCGTTTGACATAGAAACACTGAATAATAATATTAATTAATTATGAAATTATGAAATATATTAATAATATTCCACCCATGAGGCCACTAGAGGGCGCTTTGGTCATTTGGCTGCTGGAAAGAGCTACACTTTTGGATGCTGTCTACCATAGCGCCCTTCGCTTTATTACTGGTGACAGTTTTAATATTCATCACTGCATCCTGCATCAGAAGGTTGGCTGGTCCTCATTAAAGCCCCGTAGATCCCTTCACTACTCCCTTGTTGTTTATAAAGCTCTACTACACAAGCTTCCCACTTATCTAACTTCGCTTTTAAAATATAAGAACATGAGATACCAAACCTGTTCGCAGGGTTGGTTAACTCTTGAGGTTCCTCGGGTCTCCACCGAACTAGGTAAATTCACTTTCAGTTTTAAAGCACCTCATTGCTGGAACCAACTACACAATATATTACAATTTGATGTTCTGGTGCCGCTCGGACAATTTGAAATATTGATTGGGGACCTTCTTATTGAGGAACTGTTCTTCTGGAATACTTGTGCTGTTCTGTATTTTATTTTGTTTTACATTGTATCTGATGTAGATTGGATTTAGTCTAATAAATGGTATATGCAGGGATCCCTTGTGAAACCCTGGTCTCTGGTCTCAATGGTGACCTGTTTAAATAAATGATTTTTAAACAAATATTGTGAAAGTCCTACCATGTCTATCACAGGGTAATGAACGCTTGGGAAGTGTGAAAAGGGTAACACCTTTGAAAGTGTGCCATTAACTCTGTATAGATTGTGACAATATAGACACCTGTTCAGTGTTAACTTAAACACTATAAGAGTTGATTTAAAACTAGCAGTTTTACTGCGGGAGATAAGAGGTAGGGGCTAGGGGTTGTTTGGTAGAGGTGTCCTGGTGCTTTAACCCAGGAGGAGGCTGAACAGAACAGAACAGAGACCTTGGAGCAGGGTTAACCATAACCCTTAGATAACACAAAGTTGCCTGTTGCTACTGTCACACAAACTGTTTAGTCAACAGGCCGTGTGCTATTCTCCCTGTTGACACATCAACACACTGTGTTTCCTGTACAGAACAAACTGGTTTCTACTTCTCATCTGTCTGTCTGCCTGTCTGTCTGTCTCTCTATGTCTCTGTGTCTGTGGGTTTTATGTCTAAATGTCTGTCTGTCTGTCTACAGAGACGGTCCAGGCACCTGTGAGTGATTTCGTACCCTAGTGGCTCATTTCCAAAAACAATTACTTGGATGGACTGTTCTATTTGTTATTACAACAGAAGTAAAGGATAGAGAGAATTTAGTTTGTTGGTTGACACTATCTGTTCTTAGTATCTGACTGTACATTTACTGTGGGTACTAACACCAGGTTGCTGTTCTGAGTATCTGGTCAGGGATGCATAGAGCTCCCTCTGTTGACACAAACCATTCTGGGATACTAGAAATGTAATGTAGCTTTACTGCAATTACATTGTAGTCATTTAGCAGAAGCTCTTATCCAGAGCGACTTACAGTTAGTGAGCGCATACATTTTTCATACTGGTCACCTGTGGGAATTGAACCCACAACCCTGGCATTGCAAGCACCATGCTCTACCAACTGAGCTACAGGAGGCAATGTCATTGAAACATGGAAAGTGACATTTGCTCATGAATGATTTGTGAAACATTTCTGTACGTTTTCCTTACAAAGGCTTTATGAACACTTCATTAAGATTTAAAAGAAAAACTTTGTTTAAAGTGTAACTAAAATCTCATGTCTTATCTCTGCAACTCGGAATAGTCAGGTTTAATGGAAACAGAGAATGAGACCCTGGTGTGGTAGAGCTGTTCTGTTCTTATGAAGAACTGTGCCACTAGAGATCCTGGTTCGAATCTAGGCTCTGTCGCAGCCGGCCGAGACCGGGAGACTCATGGGCGGCGCACAATTGGCCCAGCGTCGTCCAGGGTAGGGGAGGGAATGGCTGGCAGGGATGTAGCTCAGTTGATAGAGCATGGCGTTTGCAACGCCAGGGTTGTGGGTTCGATTACCACGGGGGGCCAGTACAAAGAAATATGTATTCACTAACTGTAAGTCGCTCTGGATAAGAGCGTCTGCTAAATGACTAAAGTGTAAATGTAAAATGTAGAACTCACCAGTAAATATCCTGATTCCTGTATCTCTTCAAGTGTAGAACTCACCAGTAAATATCCTGATTCCTGTATCTCTTCAAGTGTAGATGGAACAGATGTATTTTAGCTGTGTTGTGGAACTCACAGCAAACTGAATCAGATGTATTTTAGCAGTGTTGTGGAACCCACAGCAAACTGAATCAGATGTATTTTAGCAGTGTTGTGGAACCCACAGTCCCATGTAGCTCAGTTGGTAGAGCATGGCGCTTGCAACGGCAAGGTTGTGGGTTCGATTCCCACGGGGGACCAGTATGAGAAAAAAAAAAACGTATGCGCTAACTGTAAGTCCCTCTGGATAGGAGTGTCTGCTAAATGACTAAAATGTCCCTCAATCTTTTTGTTCCGTTTTTAAAAAACGTTTTGCAACAGAATCAGCGGAATGAATATACCCCTGATCACACACAGTTCACTTTCATAGCAGCCGCATACAGCATCATCACTTTGCTCATTATATAATTCCTTCTCGCATCTACGCGCTCTCCTCTCACCTTTTTCCTTCACTTGTGGAATTAATTGCACAACACAACAGCTGTCTGTGACCAGGCGCAAAACCCCTTCCAAGCCAAACCTTAAAACTCTAACCGCTAACCGCTACACACCCTACATCGTTGTCACCATATTAGCTAACGTCAAGTCAACATAGCTACTAGAACTAACGCGTTAGTGAACCCGCTACAATCATGCAGTACAGTGTACAGTCAGTAAGCAGTTTAGCAGTTACACCGGCGGGCCCCGTGGCAATAAATTAATACAACCAAAAGCTTACCTTGACTTGGAAGAGTTGCAGTGTTGGATAGCCTTAGCTTGCTAGCTAACAAAAATAGCCTTACGCTCTGTTTGGGTCAGGTTGTTGAGTAGGCTCAATTAGCTGCATTAGCTAATTAAGTGAAAGGAAAGAAATACAACAAAATCTCTCTCTCTCTCTCTCTCTCTCTCTCTCTCTCTCTCTCTCTCTCTCTCTCTCTCTCTCTCTCTCTCTCTCTCTCTCTCGCTCTGCTGCTTCTCCTTAATTTTTGAAGAAATTAATTTGTTCAAAACTGTTCAACTATAGTCTTTCTCTGACTTTGAGTCATCTACTCACCACACTTTATGCACTGCAGTGCTAGCTAACAATCTTAGAAAAAAAGGTGCTATCTAGAACCTAAAAGGGTTCTTTGGCTGTCCCCATAGGGGAACCCTTTGAATATCCCTTTTTGGTTCCAGGTAGAACGATTGTGGTTCCAAATAGAATCATTTTGGGTTCCATGTAGAACCCTTTCCACAGAGAGTTCTACATGGAGCCCAGAATGGTTCTACCTGGAACCAAAAATAGTGGTCTAAGGCACTGCATCGCAGTGCTAACTGTGCCACTAGAGATCCTGGTTCGAATCTAGGCTCTGTCGCAGCCGGCCGAGACCGGGAGACTCATGGGCGGCGCACAATTGGCCCAGCGTCGTCCAGGGTAGGGGAGGGAATGGCTGGCAGGGATGTAGCTCAGTTGATAGAGCATGGCGTTTGCAACGCCAGGGTTGTGGGTTCGATTACCACGGGGGGCCAGTACAAAGAAATATGTATTCACTAACTGTAAGTCGCTCTGGATAAGAGCGTCTGCTAAATGACTAAAGTGTAAATGTAAAATGTAGAACTCACCAGTAAATATCCTGATTCCTGTATCTCTTCAAGTGTAGAACTCACCAGTAAATATCCTGATTCCTGTATCTCTTCAAGTGTAGAACTCACCAGTAAATATCCTGATTCCTGTATCTCTTCAAGTGTAGAACTCACCAGTAAATATCCTGATTCCTGTATCTCTTCAAGTGTAGAACTCACCAGTAAATATCCTGATTCCTGTATCTCTTCAAGTGTAGAACTCACCAGTAAATATCCTGATTCCTGTATCTCTTCAAGTGTAGAACTCACCAGTAAATATCCTGATTCCTGCATCTCTTAAAGTGTAGAACTCATCAGTAAATATAGTTTACTGACAACATGACAGTGGTAGGCCTGATCACTGATGACAATGAGACATCCTATAGGGAGGAGGTCAGAGACCTGGCAGTGTGGTGCTGTGATGAAGTGATTTCGAAGGAGTCAGGCACAGGAGGGTAAATCACAGAATAACAGGATTTATTCTGAAACACAGAGTTACGCAGTAATGCGTCAAAACACTCCAGTGCGCAAAACAGGTGCAGGTGGGACCACGGCTATTGTGGAATGTAAGGGCTGGGAGGGCGCCCACCGAGCAGGAGGAGACATACACCCTCACGTCCTTAGCTTGGGTGGAGTACCCGATCGTTGAGAAAGGACAGCACCTATCCCTACCTCGGACGGATCCACCTCCACTACGAACGGTAGTGATGGATTAGGATGGGCCAGTACCGGGGCTGAGGTTAACAGAGCCCTCAGGTTACTGAAAGCCCTGTCAGCCTCAGCAGACCAGCGGAGCCGGACGGCCCACCCTTCAACAGAGGTGTGATGGGAGCTGCGACCTTGCCAAAGCCCTGGATAAACCTCCGATAGTAGTTGGCAAAGCCAATAAAGCGCTGCACCTCCTTGACGGTGGTTGGAGTCTGCCAATTACGCACAGGCTGAAATGCGATCTCCCTCCATTTTCACACCTGAGGTGGTAATGCGGTATCCGAGGAAGGAGACGGACTGTTGGAAAAAAATACACTTTTCTGCCTAGACATAAAGGTCATGTTCCAACAGTCGGCCCAGCACTTTGCGAACCAGGGATACATGCTCGGCGCACGTAGCGGAATACACCAGAATGTCATCGATGTAGACCACCACACCGTGACCAAGGATGTCCCGAAACACCATGTTCACAAAGGACTGGAAGACGGATGGAGCATTCATCAAACCGTGAGGCATCACCAGGTATTCGTAATGCAACGTGGTTGTGCTGAATGCTGTCTTCCAGTCGTCCCCTTCTCGGATATGCACCAGGTTGTACACACTCCGGAGATCTAATTTAGTGAAGAAGCGCGCCCCATGCATTGACTCGATCACAGATGGAATGAGGGGTAGAGGATAACTATAACGTATTGTCCCCAAGTTCAGTGCTCGGTAATCAATGCAAGGGCGCAGACCTCCGTCTGTCTTCTTCACAAAAAATCAACTTGAGGAGGCGGGCGAAGTGGAGGGATGTATGAACCCCTGGCCAGGGACTCGGAGACGTATGTCTCCATCGCCTCCGTTTCAGCCTGCAACAGGGGATACACATGACTCCTGGGAGGCAGAGCATCTACCTGTAGGTTTGTCGCGCAATCCCCCGCCCAATGAGGTGGTAATTTGGTCGCCTGCGTGTTGGAAAACGCGTGCACCAAATCGAGTTATTCGGTGGGAATGCGCACAGTGGAGGTAGTGTCTGGACTTTCCACCCATGGTTGCACCAACGGAAACACCTAGACACCTACCCTGACACTCTTGCGAATGTGCCAAGACTCCAGGCAGGTGCTCCTCTCCTGCTGACTCCATGTCTGGGTGTGTGATTCTGTGATGAGGTAATTTCGAAGGAGTCAGGCACAAGAGGGTAAATCACAGAATAACATAATTTATTCTGAAACACACAGTTATGCGTCAAAATGCAAGGCACACGGGGAAATGTCCCGGCGATATACACCGGCAAAATACACAGAGTTCCACCGAGCTTCTCTATCCTCCACAATAAAACAATCACACACAAAGACAAGGGGGCAGATGGAACACTTATACAGGTACTGATTAGGGGATCAGGTGTGCGTAATAAACAAGACAAAACAAATGGAATGATGAGATGAGGAGCGGCAGTGACGACGAACGCCAAACCCTACGAACGCCGAACCCTGCCCGAACAAGGAGAAGTTGCAGCTTCAGAGGAAGTCAGGTGGCAGGTAGCTTAGTGGTTAAGAGCGTTGTGCCAGTAACCGAAAGGTTGCTGGTTCTAATCCCAGAGCTGAGACGACTAGGTGAAAAATCTGTCGATGTGCCCTTGAGCAAGGCACCTAACCCTAATTGCTCCTGTAAATCGCTCTGGATAAGAGCGTCTGCTGAATGACAAAACATTTTTCAATAAATAAAAATTGTTGTGCCAGGACAACAACCGCTCCCTCAACGTCTACAAAACAAAGGAGCTGATCGTGAGTCAACAAAACAAAGGAGCTGATCGTGGACTGCAGGAAACGGAGGGGCCAGCACATCCCCATCCACATCGACGGGGCTGTAGTGTAGCAGGTCGAGAGCTTCAATTTCCTCCATGTCCACATCACCAAGGACTTAACATGGAAAGCATCTCTTCTATCTCAGGAGGACCTCTATTCCAGGCGGTGTCAGAGGAAGGCCAGGAAAATTGTTAAAGATCCCAGCAACCCAAGCCATAGACTGTTCACTCTGCTACCGGAGCTCCAAGTCTGGGACCAAAAGGTACCTGAACAGTTTCTACCCCCAAGCCAAAAACTGCTGAACAGTTCATCAAACACTGACTCTATGGACAGTCACAAATATTTACACTGACACTCCAACACACACACACACACACTACATACGCTCACACTCCAAAACACACACACACACACACAGTGTCTCTCTCTCTCTCCACATACGCTGCTACTACTCTGGTTATTATGTATCCTGATTGTTGAGTAAGATGGCGCAGACATGGTAGCTATGTTTCTAGCTCCTAAGACATGACAGACATAGTAGCTCTGTTTCTAGCTCCTAAGATGACAGACATGGTAGCTCTGTTTCTAGCTCCTAAGACATGACAGACATGGTAGCTCTGTTTCTAGCTCCTAAGATGACAGACATGGTAGCTCTGCTTTTAGCTCCTAAGACATGACAGACATGGTAGCTCTGCTTCTAGCTCCTAAGATGACAGACATGGTAGCTCTGTTTCTAGCTCCTAAGATGACAGACATGGTAGCTCTGTTTCTAGCTCCTAAGATGACAGACCTGGTAGCTCTGCTTCTAGCTCCTAAGATGACAGACATGGTAGCTCTGTTTCTAGCTCCTAAGATGACAGACATGGTAGCTCTGCTTTTCTAGCTCCTAAGACATGACAGACATGGTAGCTTCTCTGCTTCTAGCTCCTAAGATGACAGACATGGTAGCTCTGTTTCTAGCTCCTAAGATGACAGACTCTGGTAGCTCTGCTTCTAGCTCCTAAGACATGACAGAAATGGTAGCTCTGTTTCTAGCTCCTAAGATGACAGACCTGGTAGCTCTGTTTCTAGCTCCTAAGACATGACAGACATGGTAGCTCTGTTTCTAGCTCCTAAGATGACAGACATGGTAGCTCTGTTTCTAGCTCCTAAGACATGACAGACATGGTAGCTCTGCTTCTAGCTCCTAAGACATGACAGACATGGTAGCTCTGCTTCTAGCTCCTAAGATGACAGACATGGTAGCTCTGCTTCTAGCTCCTAAGATGACAGACATGGTAGCTCTGCTTCTAGCTCCTAAGATGACAGACATGGTAGCTCTGCTTCTAGCTCCTAAGACATGACAGACATGGTAGCTCTGCTTCTAGCTCCTAAGATGACAGACATGGTAGCTCTGTTTCTAGCTCCTAAGACATGACAGACATGGTAGTTCTGCTTATAGCTCCTAAGACATGACAGACATGGTAGCTCTGCTTCTAGCTCCTAAGATGACAGACTTGGTAGCTCTGTTTCTAGCTCCTAAGATGACAGACATGGTAGCTCTGCTTCTAGCTCCTAAGATGACAGACATGGTAGCTCTGTTTCTAGCTCCTAAGACATGACAGACATGGTATCTCTGCTTCTAGCTCCTAAGACATGACAGACATAGTAGCAATTTTTCTAGCTTCTAAGATGACAGACATGGTAGCTCTGCTTCTAGCTCTGCTTCTAGCTCCTAAGATGACAGACATGGTAGCTCTGCAACTCTAGCTCCTACGATGACAGACCTGGTAGCTCTGTTTCTAGCTCCTAAGATGACAGACATGGTAGCTCTGTTTCTAGCTCCTAAGATGACAGACATGATAGCTCTGTTTCTAGCTCCTAAGACATGACAGACATAGTAGCTCTTTTCTAGCTTCTAAGATGACAGACATGGTAGCTCTGCTTCTAGCTCCTAAGATGACAGACATGGTAGCTCTGTTTCTAGCTCCTAAGATGACAGACATGGTAGCTCTGTTTTCTAGCTCCTAAGATGACAGACATGGTAGCTCTGCTTCTAGCTCCTAAGACATGACAGACATGGTAGCTCTGTTTCTAGCTCCTAAGATGACAGACATGGTAGCTCTGTTTCTAGCTCCTAAGATGACAGACCTGGTAGCTCTGCTTCTAGCTCCTAAGATGACAGACATGGTAGCTCTGTTTCTAGCTCCTAAGATGACAGACATGGTAGCTCTGTTTCTAGCTCCTAAGACATGACAGACATGGTAGCTCTGTTTCTAGCTCCTAAGACATGACAGACATGGTAGCTCTGTTTCTAGCTCCTAAGATGACAGACATAGTAGCTCTGTTTCTAGCTCCTAAGATGACAGACATGGTAGCTCTGTTTCTAGCTCCTAAGATGACAGCTCTGTAGCTCTGTTTCTAGCTCCCTAAGATGACAGACATGGTAGCTCTGTTTCTAGCTCCTAAGATGACAGACATGGTAGTTCTGCTTCTAGCTCCTAAGACATGACAGACATGGTAGCAGTGTTTCTAGCTCCTAAGATGACAGACATGGTAATTCTGCTTATAGCTCCTAAGATGACAGACATGGTAGCTCTGCTTCTAGCTCCTAAGACATGACAGTTCTGTTTCTAGCTCCTAAGACATGACAACTCTGTTTCTAGCTCCTAAGACATGACAGACATGGTATCAGTGTTTCTAGCTCCTAAGATGACAGACATGGTAGCTCTGCTTCTAGCTCCTAAGACATGACAGTTCTGTTTCTAGCTCCTAAGACATGACAGCTCTGTTTCTAGCTCCTAAGACATGACAGACATGGTAGCTCTGTTTCTAGCTCCTAAGATGACACATGGACATGGCTCCTAAGATGACAGACTGTTTCTAGCTCCTAAGATGACAGACATGGTAGCTGGTAGCTCTGTTTCTAGCTCCCTACAGACATGTAGCTCTGTTTCAGATGACAGACATGGTAGCTCTGTTTCTAGCTCCTAAATGACAGACATGGTAGCTCTGTTTCTACTCCTAAGATGACAGACATGGTAGCTCTGCTTCTAGCTCCTTCTAGCTCCTAAGACATGACATGGTACATGACAGACATGGTAGTTCTGCTTCTAGCTCCTAAGACATGACAGACATGGTAGCTCTGTTTCTAGCTCCTAAGATGACAGACATGGTATTTCTAGCTCTAAGATGACAGACATGGTAGCTCTGTTTCTAGCTCCTAAGATGACAGACATGGTAGCTCTGCTTCTAGCTCCTAAGACAGACATGGTAGCTCTGTTTCTAGCTCCTAAGATGACAGACATGTAGCTCTGCTTCAGCTCTGTTTCTAGCTCCTAAACATGACAGACATGGTAGCTCTGCTTCTAGCTCCTAAGATGACAGACATGGTAGCTCTGTTTCTAGCTCCTTGACAGACTAGCTCTGTTTCTAAGATGACAGACATGGTAGCTCTGCTTCTAGCTCCTAAGATGACAGACATGGTAGCTCTGCTTCTAGCTCCTAAGATGACAGACATGGTAGCTCTGTTTCTTCTGAGCTCTGTTTCTAGCTCCTAAGACATGACAGACTAAGACATGACAGACATGGTAGCTCTGTTTCTAGCTCCTAAGATGACAGACATGGTAGCTCTGCTTCTAGCTCCTAAGATGACAGACATGGAAGCTCTGCTTCTAGCTCCTGACAGACATGACAGACATGGTAGCTCTGTTTCTAGCTCCTAAGCTCCATGACAGACATGGTAGCTCTGTTTCTAGCTCCTAAGATGACAGACATGGTAGCTCTGTTTCTAGCTCCTAAGACATGACAGACATGGTAGCTCTGTTTCTAGCTCCTAAGAAGCTCTGTTTCTAGCTCCTGAGCTCCTAAGATGACAGACATGGTAGCTCTGCTTCTAGCTCCTAAGACATGACAGACATGGTAGCTCTGCTCCTTCTAGCTCTGTTTCTAGCTCCTATGACAGACATGGTAGCTCTGTTTCTAGCTTCTAGCTCCTAAGCTCCTAACATGACAGACATGGTAGCTGTTTCTAGCTCATAATGACAGACAGCTCTGTTTCTAGCTCCATGGTATCAGCTCTGTTTTCTAGCTCCTAAGATGACAGACATGGTAGCTCTGCTTCTAGCTCCTAGATGACAGCTCTGTAGCTCTGCTTCTAGCTCCTAAGACATGACAGTTCTGTTTCTAGCTCCTAAGACATGACAGACATGGTAGCTCAGCTCTGTTTCTAGCTCCTAAACATGACAGACATGGACTGTTTCTGGTTCATGGTGTCTGTTTCTAGCTCCTAAGATGACAGACCTGGTAGCTCTGTTTCTAGCTCCTAGAGACATGACAGACATGGTAGCTCTGTTTCTAGCTCCTAAGATGACAGACCTGGTAGCTCTGCTTCTAGCTCCTAAGATGACAGACATGGTAGCTCTGTTTCTAGCTCCTAAGATGACAGACATGGTAGCTCTGTTTCTAGCTCCTAAGATGACAGACATGGTAGCTCTGTTTCTAGCTTCTAGCTCCTAAGATGACAGACATGGTAGCTCTGTTCTTCTAGCTCCTAAGATGACAGACATGGTAGTTCTGCTTATAGCTCCTAAGATGACAGACATGGTAGCTCTGCTTCTAGCTCCTAAGACATGACAGACATGGTAGCTCTGTTTCTAGCTCCTAAGATGACAGACAGACATGGTAGCTCTGTTTCTAGCTCCTAAGATGACAGACATGGTAGTAGCTCTGTTTCTAGCTCCTAAGATGACAGACATGGTGCTCTGTTTCTAGCTCCTCTGACTGGTAGCTCTGTTTTTAGCTCCTAAGATGACAGACATGGTAGCTCTGTTTCTAGCTCCTAAGATGACAGACCTGGTAGCTCTGTTTCTAGCTCCTAAGACATGACAACTCTGTTTCTAGCTCCTAAGATGACAGACATGGTATCAGTGTTTCTAGCTCCTAAGATGACAGACATGGTAGCTCTGCTTCTAGCTCCTAAGATGACAGACATGGTAGCTCTGCTTCTAGCTCCTAAGACATGACAGACAGTTCTGCTCCTAAGATTCTAGCTCCTGACAGACATGACAGCTCTGTTTCTAGCTCCTAAGACATGACAGACTCTGGCTCCTATCTCTGTATCAGTGACATGGTAGGCAGTTCTAGCTAGCTCCTAAGATGACAGACATGGTAGCTCTGTTTCTAGCTCCTAAGACATGACAGACATGGTAGCTCTGTTTCTAGCTCCTAAGACATGGTAGCTCTGTTTCTAGCTCCTAAGATGACAGACCTGGTAGCTCTGTTTTCTAGCTCCTAAAGCTCTGTTTGAAGATGACATGGAGCTCTGTTTCTAGCTCCTAAGATGACAGACATGGTAGCTCTCTGTTTCTAGCTCCTAGACATGACAGACATGGTAGCTCTGTTTCTAGCTCCTAAGATGACAGACCTGGTAGCTCTGCTTCTAGCTCCTAAGATGACAGACATGGTAGCTCTGCTTCTAGCTCCCTAAGATGACAGACATGGTAGCTCTGTTTCTAGCTCCTAAGACATAGCTCTGTTTCTACTGACAGACATGACATGGTAGATGACAGACATGGTAGCTCTGTTTCTAGCTCCTAAGATGACAGACATGGTAGCTCTGCTTCTAGCTCCTAAGATGACAGACATGGTAGCTCTGCTTCTAGCTCCTAAGATGACAGACATGGTAGCTCTGTTTCTAGCTCCTAAGATGACAGACATGGTAGCTCTGCTTCTAGCTCCTAAGATGACAGACATGGTAGCTCTGCTTCTAGCTCCCTGACAGACATGACAGCTCTGCTTCTGCTCCTAAGATGACAGACATGGTTCTGTTTCTAGCTCCTAAGATGAAAGCTCTGTTTCTAGCTCCTAAGATGACAGACATGGTAGCTCTGTTTCTAGCTCCTAAGATGACAGACATGGTAGCTCTGTTTCTAGCTCCTAAGACATGACAGACATGGTAGCTCCTAAGACATGACAGACATGGTAGCTCTGTTTCTAGCTCCTAAGACATGACAGACATGGTAGCTCTGTTTCTAGCTCCTAAGATGACAGACATGGTAGCTCTGTTTCTAGCTCCTAAGATGACAGACATGGTAGCTCTGTTTCTAGCTCCTAAGATGACAGACATGGTAGCTCTGTTTCTAGCTCCTTGACAGACTAGCTCCTAAGATGACAGACATGGTAGCTCTGCTTCTTCTAGCTCCTAAAGATGACAGACATGGTAGCTCTGCTTCTAGCTCCTAAGAGATGACATGGTAGCTCTGTTTCAGACATGGTAGTAGCTCTGTTTCTAGCTCCTAAGATGACAGACATGGTAGCTCTGTTTCTAGCTCCTAAGATGACAGACATGGTAGCTCTGCTTCTAGCTCCTAAGACATGACAGTTCTGTTTCTAGCTCCTAAGACATGACAGCTCTCTAGTAAGACATTCTAGCTGTTTCTAGCTCCTAAGATGACAGACATGTACAGCTTCTGTTTCTAGCTCCTAAGACATGACAGACATGGTAGCTCTGTTTCTAGCTCCTAAGATGACAGACATGGTAGCTCTGTTTCTAGCTCCTAAGATGACAGACATGGTAGCTCTGTTTCTAGCTCCTAAGATGACAGACATGGTAGCTCTGTTTCTAGCTCCTAAGATGACAGACATGGTAGCTCTGCTTCTAGCTCCTAAGATGACAGACATGGTAGCTCTGTTTCTAGCTCCTAAGATGACAGACATGGTAGCTCTGCTTCTGTTTCTAGCTCCTAAGAGATGACAGACATGGTAGCTCTGGTTCTTCTAGCTCCTAAGATGACAGACATGGTAGCTCTGCTTCTAGCTCCTCCTAAAGACAGATGACAGACATGGTAGCTCTGTTTCTAGCTCCTAAGATGACAGACATGGTAGCTCTGTTTCTAGCTCCTAAGATGACATGACAGACATGGTAGCTCTGTTTCTAGCTCCTAAGATGACAGACTTCTGCTCCTAAGATGACAGACATGGTAGTTGCTTCTAGCTCTGTAGCTCTGCTTCTTTTCTAGCTCCTAAGATGACAGACATGGTAGCTCTGCTTCTAGCTCCTAAGATGACAGACATGGTAGCTCTGTTTCTAGCTCCTAAGATGACAGACATAGTAGCTCTCTGTTTCTAGCTCCTAAGACATGACAGACCATGACAGACATGGTAGCAGTGTTTCTAGCTTCTGAGACATGGTAGCTCTGCTTCTAGCTCCTAAGATGACAGACATGGTAGCTCTGTTTCTAGCTCCTAAGATGACAGACATGGTAGCTCTGTTTCTAGCTCCTAAGATGACAGACATGGTAGCTCTGCTTCTAGCTCCTAAGACATGACAGTTCTGACAGACATGACAGCTCTGTTTCTAGCTCCTAAGACATGACAGACATGGTAGTTCAGTGTTTCTAGCTCCTAAGATGACAGACATGGTAGCTCTGTTTCTAGCTCCTAAGATGACAGACATGGTAGCTCTGTTTCTAGCTCCTAAGACATGACAGACATGGTAGCTCTGTTTCTAGCTCCTAAGACATGACAGACATGGTAGCTCTGTTTCTAGCTCCTAAGATGACAGACATGGTAGCTCTGTTTCTAGCTCCTAAGATGACAGACATGGTAGCTCTGTTTCTAGCTCCTAAGATGACAGACATGGTAGCTCTGTTTCTAGCTCCTAAGAGACAGACAGACATGGTAGCAGACATGGTGCTCTTTTTAGCTCCTAAGATGACAGACATGGTAGCTCTGTTTCTAGCTCCTAAGACATGACAGACTATGAGCTCTGTTTCTAGCTCCTAAGATGACAGACATGGTAGCTCTGTTTCTAGCTCCTAAGATGACAGACATGGTAGGCTTCTAGCTAAGATGACAGACATGGTAGCTCTTTTCTAGCTCCTAAGACATGACAGACATAGGTAGCTCTGTTTCTAGCTCCTAAGACATGACAGACATGGTAGCTCTGTTTCTAGCTCCTAAGATGACAGACATGCTTCTAGCTAGCTCTGCTTCTAGACAGACCTGTTTCTAGCTCCCTAAGATGACAGACATGGTAGCTCTGCTTCTAGCTCCTAAGAGACATGGTAGCTCTGTTTCTGACATGACAGACATGGTAGCTCTGTTTCTCTGTTTCTAGTGTTTCTAGCTCCTAAGATGACAGACATGGTAGCTCTGTTTCTAGCTCCTAAGATGACATGACAGACATGGTAGCTCTGTTTCTAGCTCCTAAGATGACAGACATGGTAGCTC
This sequence comes from Coregonus suidteri, assembly GCA_036851935.1. Taxonomy (NCBI): domain Eukaryota; kingdom Metazoa; phylum Chordata; class Actinopteri; order Salmoniformes; family Salmonidae; genus Coregonus; species Coregonus suidteri. Next base: position 511,398 of record CM072231.1, on the reverse strand, counting down.
TGCTTCTAGCTCCTCATGACAGACAGCTCTGCTTCTAGCTCTGTTTCTAGCTCCTAAGACATGACATGACAGACATTCTGTTTCTAGCTCCTAAGACATGACAGACATGGTAGCTCTGGTAGCTTCTGTTTCTAGCTCTAAGACATGACAGACATGGTAGCTCTGCTTCTAGCTCCTGACAGACATGGTAGCTCTGCTTCTAGCTCCTAAGATGACAGACATGGTAGCTCTGTTTCTAGCTCCTAAGATGACAGACATGGTAGCTCTGCTTCTAGCTCCTAAGATGACAGACATGGTAGCTCTGCTTCTAGCTCCTAGATGACAGACATGGTAGCTCTGTTTTCTAGCTCCTAAGATGACAGAGCTCTGGTGACAGCTCTGTTTCTAGCTCCTAAGATGACAGACATGGTAGCTCTGCTTCTAGCTCCTAAGATGACAGACATGGTAGCATGACAGACTGTTTCTAGCTCCTAAGACATGACAGACATGGTAGTCTGTTTCTAGCTCCTAAGATGACAGACATGGTAGCTCTGTTTCTAGCTCCTAAGATGACAGACATGGTAGCTCTGGTAAGATGACAGACATGGTAGCTCTGTTTCTAGCTCCTAAGATGACAGACTGTTTGGTAAGCTCTGCTTCTAGCTCCTAAGATGACAGACATGGTAGCTCTGTTTCTAGCTCCTAAAGATGACAGACATGGTAGCTCTGTTTCTAGCTCCTAAGATGACAGACATGGTAGCTCTGCTTTCTAGCTCCTAAGATGACAGACATGGTAGCTCTGTTTCTAGCTCCTAAGAGATTTCTCTGTTTTCTAGCTCCTAAGATGACAGACATGGTAGCTCTGTTTCTAGCTCCTAAGATGACAGACATGGTAGCTCTCTAGCTTCTAGCTCCTAAGTAGCATGTTTCTACATGACAGACATGGTAGCTCTGCTTCTAGCTCCTAAGATGACAGACATGGTAGCTCTGCTTCTAGCTCCTAAGACATGACAGACATGTGCTCTGTTTCTAGCTCCTAAGAAGATGACAGACATGGTAGCTCTGTTTCTAGCTCCTAAGATGACAGACATGGTAGCTCTGTTTCTAGCTCTCCTAAGATGACAGAGTACAGTAGTTCTGCTTCTAGCTCCTAAGATGACAGACATGGTAGCTCTGTTTCTAGCTCCTAAGACATGACAGACATGGTAGCTCTGTTTCTAGCTCCTAAGATGACAGACATGACAGCTCTAGCTCCTAAGATGACAGACATGGTAGCTCTGCTTCTCCTAAGACATGACAGACATGGTATCTCTTCTTCTAGCTCCTAAGACATGGTATTCTGCTTATAGCTCCTAACATGGTAGCTCTGTTTCTAGCTCCCTAAGATGATGACTGTTTCTAGCTCCTAAGTGACAGCTCTGTTTCTAGCTCCTAAGATGACAGACATGGTAGCTCTGTTTCTAGCTCTAGCTAGCCTAAGATGACAGACATGGTAGCTCTGTTTCTAGCTCCTAAGATGACAGACATGGTAGCTAGTTTTGACAGACTTTCTGTTTTTCTAGCTCCTAAGATGACAGACACATGGTAGCTCTGTTTTCTAGCTCCTAAGATGACAGTAGCTCTGTTTCTAGACAGCTCTGTTTTCTAGCTCCTAAGATGACAGACATGGTAGCTCTGTGTTTCTAGCTCCTAAGATGACAGACATGGTAGCTCTGCCTTTTCTAGCTCCTAAGATGACAGACATGGTAGCTCTGTTTCTAGCTCCCTAAGATGACAGACATGGTAGCTCTGTTTCTAGCTCCTAAGATGACAGACATGGTAGCTCTGTTTCTAGCTCCTAAGATGACAGACATGGTAGCTCTGTTTCTAGCTCCTAAGATGACAGACATGGTAGCTCTGTTTCTAGCTCCTAAGATGACAGACATGGTAGCTCTGCTTCTAGCTCTAAGAGCTCCTAAGATGACAGACATGGTAGCTCTGTTTCTAGCTCTGTTTCTAGCTCCTAAGATGACAGACAGCTCTGGACAGACATGGTAGCTCTGCTTCTAGCTCCTAAGATGACAGACTGGTAGCTCTGCTTCTAGCTCCTAAGAGACATGGTAGCTCTGTTTCTAGCTCCTAAGATGACAGTAGCTCTGGTAGCTCTAGCTCCTGCTTCTAGCTCCTAAGATGACAGACATGGTAGCTCTGTTTCTAGCTCCTAAGATGACAGACATGGTAGCTCTGTTTCTAGCTCCTAAGACATGACAGACATGGTAGCTCTGTTTCTAGCTCCTAAGATGACAGACATGGTAGCTCTGTTTCTAGCTCCTAAGATGACAGACATGGTAGCTCTGCTTCTAGCTCCTAAGATGACAGACATGGTAGCTCTGTTTCTAGCTCCTAAGATGACAGACTAGCTCTGTTTTCTAGCTCCTAAGACATGACAGACATGGTAGCTCTGCTTCTAGCTCCTAAGATGACAGACATGGTAGTTCTGCTTCTAGCTCCTAAGATGACAGACATGGTAGCTCTCTGTTTCTAGCTCCTAAGATGACAGACATGGTAGCTCTGTTTCTGCTTCTAGCTCCTCCTAAGATGACAGACATGGTAGCTCTGTTTCTAGCTCCTAAGATGACAGACATGGTAGCTCTGTTTCTAGCTCCTAAGACATGACAGACATGGTAGAGCTCCTAAGATGACAGACTCTGTTTCTAGCTCCTAAGATGACAGACATGGTAGCTCTGCTTCTAGCTCCTAAGACATGACAGACATGGTAGCTCTGTTTCTAGCTCCTAAGATGACAGACATGGTAGTTCTGCTTCTAGCTCCTAAGATGACAGACATGGTAGCTCTGCTTCTAGCTCCTCCTGAAGAGCTCTGCTTTCTAGCTCCTAAGATGACAGACATGGTAGCTCTGCTTCTAGCTCCTAAGATGACAGACATGGTAGCTCTGCTTCTAGCTCCTAAGATGACAGACATGGTAGCTCTGCTTCTAGCTCCTAAGATTTCTAGCTCCTAAGATGACAGACATGGTAGCTCTGCTTCTAGCTCCTAAGTGACAGACAGCTCTGCTTCTAGCTCTAGCTCCTAAGATGACAGACCTGGTAGCTCTGCTTCTAGCTCCTAAGATGACAGACATGGTAGCTCTGTTTCTAGCTCCTAAGATGACAGACTGGTAGACTCTGTTTTCTAGCTCCTAAGATGACAGACATGGTAGCTCTAAGATGACAGACAGACATGGTAGCTCTGTTTCTAGCTCCTAAGATGACAGACATGGTAGCTCTGCTTCTAGCTCCTAAGATGACAGACATGGTAGCTCTGCTTCTAGCTCCTAAGACATGACAGTTCTGTTTCTAGCTCCTAAGACATGACAGACTCTGTTTCTAGCTCCTAAGACATGACAGACAATGGTAGCTCTGTTTCTAGCTCCTAAGACATGACAGACATGGTAGCTCTGTTTCTAGCTCCTAAGACCCGGAAACCTCTGCAGCAGAGGTAGCTTTACATTTGACATTTTTATTCATTTAGCAGACGCTCTTATCCAGAGCGACTTACAGGAGCCTTGCTCAAGGGCACAGACAGTCGGCTCGGGGATTAGAACCAGTGACCTTTCGGTTACTGGCACAATGCTCTTAACCACTAAGCTACCTGCCGCCCCATCTCTGGGTCTTCCTTTCCTGTGGCGGTCCTCATGAGAGCCAGTTTCATCATAGCGACTGCACTTGAAGAAACTTTCAAAGTTCTTTACATTTTCCGGATTGACTGACCTTCATGTCTTAAAGTAATGATGGACTGTCGTTTCTCTTTGCTAATTTGAGCTGTTCTTGCCATAATATGGACTTGGTCTTTTACGAAATAGGACTAAATTATGTATACCCCCCCTACCTTGTCACAACACAACTGATTGGCTCAAACGCATTAAGACGTAAAGAAATTCCACAAATTAACTTTTAAGAAGGCACACCTGTTAATTGAAATGCAGATGAACCATGGCAGTATCAGCCCCAGGTGACTGACTCACATCCTCGGGAAGCAACCTGGTGATATCCTGAACTTTTGCCCCAGGTACAGATATATGCCTCACCATCGAACTCCCTATCACAATTGCAGGAATGATCCGGCCACTGCCGTGTCTCGAAGCAGATTGCAAGGCCAGAGCCACAGAAATCACCGGAGAAGAGGGCCACTGAGACACCGGCTGCGTGCAGGCCACAACCGCCAAAGGGACAGAGCTCTGATCCAAAGAGCATGGCCCAGCAGAGGTGGGCAGCGGTGGTCCAGGCTGTGCCCAGGCAGTTGATTGACTAGGATAGGGAGAGGTAGCTGGAGCCGTACACACTACCCTCTGTAGCACCTTACGGTCAGATGCCGAGCAGTTGCCATACCAGGCCGTGATGCAACCAGTCAGGATGCTCTTGATGGTGCAGCTGTATAACTCTTTGAGGATCTGGGTACCCATGCCAAATATTTTTTGTCTCTTGAGGGGGAATAGGCATTGTCGTACCCTCATCATGACTGTCTTGGTGTGTTTGGACCATGATAGTTTGTTGGTGATGTGGACACCGAGGAACTTGAAGCTCTCGACCCGCTCCACTACTGCCCCGTCAATGTGAATGGGGGCGTGTTTGGCCCTCCTTTTCCTGTAGTCCACGATCAGCTCCTTTGTCTTGGTCACTTGGTCACGTTGAGGGAGAGGTTGTTGTTTTGGCACCACACTACCAGGTCTCTGACCTCCTCCCTATAGGCTTGACCACGCAGTCGTGGGTGAACAGAGAGTACAGGAGGGGAATAAGCATGCACCCCTGAGGGGCCCCTGTGTTGAGGATCAGTGTGGCAGATGTGTTGTTGCCTACCTTTACCACCTGGGGGTGGCCCATCAGGAAGTCCAGGATCCAGTTGCAGAGGGAGGTGTTTAGTCCCAGGGTTCTTAGCTTAGTGATGAGCTTTGAGGGCACTATGGTGTTGAACGCTGAACTATAGTCAATGAACAGCATTCTCATGTAGGTGTTCCTCTTGTCCAGGTGGGAAAGGGCAGTGTGGAGTGCAATTGAGATTGCATCATCTGTGGATCTGTTGGGGCGGTATGAAAATTGGAGTGGGTAGGGTTTCCGGGATGATGGTGTTGATGTGAGCCATGACCAGCCTATCAAAGCACTTCATGGCTACCGACATGAGTGCTACGGGGCGGTAGTCATGAAGGCATGTTACCTTTGCATTTTGGGCACAGAGACTATGGTGGTCTGCTTGAAAAATGTAGGTATTACAGACTCGGTCAGGGAGAGGTTGAAAATGTCAGTGAAGACACTTGCCAGTTGTCCGCCCATGCTCTGAGTACGCATCCTGGTAATCTGTCTGGTTCCGCAGCCTTCTGAATGTTGACCTGTTTAAAGGTCTCGCTCACATCGGCTACGGAGAGCATGATCACATAGTCATTCGGAACAGCTGGTGCTCTCATGAATGGTTCAGTGTTGCTTGCCTCGAAGCGAGCATAAAAGGCATTTAGCCCACCTGGTAGGCTCGCGTCACTGGGCAGCTCGCGGCTGGGTTTCCCTTTGTAGTCCGTAATAGTTTTCAAGCCCTGCCACATCCGACGAGCATCAGAGCCGGTGTAGTAGGATTCAATCTAGGTCCTGTATTGACGCGTTGCCTGTTTGATGGTTCGTCTGAGGGCATAGAGTGATTTCTTATAAGTATCCGCATTAGTGTACCGATTCTTGAAAGCGGCAGCTTTAGCCTTTAGCTTGGTTCGGATGTTGCCTGTAATCCATGTCTTCTGGTTGGGATACGTACATAATGTCACTGTGGAGACGATGTCATCGATGCACATATTGATGAAGCCAGTGACTGAGGTGATATTATACTCAATTCCATTGGATGAGTTCTGGAACATATTCCAGTCTGTGCCAGCAAAACAGTCCTGTAGCTTAGCATCTGCGTCATCTGACCACTTCCGTACTGAGCGAGTCACTGGTACTTCCTCCTTTAGTTTTTGTTTGGAAGCAGGAATCAGGAGGATAGAATCATGGTCAGATTTGCCAAATGGAGGGCGAGGGAGAGCTTTGTATGCGTCTCTGTGTGTGGAGTAAAGGTGGTCTAGAGTTTATTTTCCTCTGGTTGCACATGTGACATGCTGGTAGATATGACGTAAAATGGATTTAAGTTTGCCTTTATTAAAGTCCCCAGCCACTAGGAGCGCTGATTCTGGATGAGCATCTTCTTGTTTGACCTAGATAGTTTGTGTGTATGTATTGATATGTAGGCTACGTGTGCCTTTTTTAAAGTCCCCAGCCACTAGGAGCGCTGATTCTGGATGACCTAGATAGTTTGTGTGTATGTATTGATGTGTAGGCTACGTGTGTATGTATTGATGTGTAGGCTACGTGTGTATGTATTGATGTGTAGGCTACGTGTGTATGTATTGATGTGTAGGCTACGTGTGTATGTATTGATGTGGAGGCTACGTGTGTATGTATTGATGTGGAGGCTACGTGTGTATGTATTGATGTGTAGGCTACGTGTGTATGTATTGATGTGGAGGCTACGTGTGTATGTATTGATGTGTAGGCTACGTGTGTATGTATTGATGTGTAGGCTACGTGTGTATGTATTGATGTGGAGGCTACGTGTGTATGTATTGATGTGTAGGCTACGTGTGTATGTATTGATGTGGAGGCTACGTGTGTATGTATTGATGTGTAGGCTACGTGTGTATGTATTGATGTGTAGGCTACGTGTGTATGTATTGATGTGGAGGCTACGTGTGTATGTATTGATGTGTAGGCTACGTGTGTATGTATTGATGTGGAGGCTACGTGTGTATGTATTGATGTGGAGGCTACGTGTGTATGTATTGATGTGGAGGCTACGTGTGTATGTATTGATGTGTAGGCTACGTGTGTATGTATTGATGTGGAGGCTACGTGTGTATGTATTGATGTGGAGGCTACGTGTGTATGTATTGATGTGGAGGCTACGTGTGTATGTATTGATGTGTAGTATTATGTCATGTTTCATGTTCTGTATTATGTCATGTTTCATGTTCTGTATTATGTCATGTTTCATGTTCTGTATTATGTCATGTTTCATGTTCTGTATTATGTCATGTTTCATGTTCTGTATTATGTCATGTTTCATGTTCTGTATTATGTCATGTTTCATGTTCTGTGTTATGTCATGTTTCATGTTCTGTATTATGTCATGTTTCATGTTCTGTATTATGTCATGTTTCATGTTCTGTATTATGTCATGTTTCATGTTCTGTATTATGTCATGTTTCATGTTCTGTATTATGTCATGTTTCATGTTCTGTATTATGTCATGTTTCATGTTCTGTGTTATGTCATGTTTCATGTTCTGTATTATGTCATGTTTCATGTTCTGTATTATGTCATGTTTCATGTTCTGTATTATGTCATGTTTCATGTTCTGTATTATGTCATGTTTCATGTTCTGTATTATGTCATGTTTCATGTTATGTGTTATGTCATGTTTCATGTTCTGTATTATGTCATGTTTCATGTTCTGTATTATGTCATGTTTCATGTTCTGTATTATGTCATGTTTCATGTTCTGTATTATGTCATGTTTCATGTTTTGTGTTATGTCATGTTTCATGTTCTGTATTATGTCATGTTTCATGTTCTGTATTATGTCATGTTTCATGTTCTGTATTATGTCATGTTTCATGTTCTGTATTATGTCATGTTTCATGTTCTGTATTATGTCATGTTTCATGTTCTGTATTATGTCATGTTTCATGTTCTGTATTATGTCATGTTTCATGTTCTGTATTATGTCATGTTTCATGTTCTGTATTATGTCATGTTTCATGTTCTGTGTTATGTCATGTTTCATGTTCTGTATTATGTCATGTTTCATGTTCTGTATTATGTCATGTTTCATGTTCTGTATTATGTCATGTTTCATGTTCTGTATTATGTCATGTTTCATGTTCTGTATTATGTCATGTTTCATGTTCTGTATTATTTCATGTTTCATGTTCTGTGTTATGTCATGTTTCATGTTCTGTATTATGTCATGTTTCATGTTCTGTATTATGTCATGTTTCATGTTCTGTATTATGTCATGTTTCATGTTCTGTATTATGTCATGTTTCATGTTCTGTATTATGTCATGTTTCATGTTATGTGTTATGTCATGTTTCATGTTCTGTATTATGTCATGTTTCATGTTCTGTATTATGTCATGTTTCATGTTCTGTATTATGTCATGTTTCATGTTCTGTATTATGTCATGTTTCATGTTTTGTGTTATGTCATGTTTCATGTTCTGTATTATGTCATGTTTCATGTTCTGTATTATGTCATGTTTCATGTTCTGTATTATGTCATGTTTCATGTTCTGTATTATGTCATGTTTCATGTTCTGTATTATGTCATGTTTCATGTTCTGTATTATGTCATGTTTCATGTTCTGTATTATGTCATGTTTCATGTTCTGTATTATGTCATGTTTCATGTTCTGTATTATGTCATGTTTCATGTTTCTGTGTTATGTCATGTTTCATGTTCTGTATTATGTCATGTTTCATGTTCTGTATTATGTCATGTTTCATGTTCTGTATTATGTCATGTTTCATGTTCTGTATTATGTCATGTTTCATGTTCTGTATTATGTCATGTTTCATGTTCTGTATTATGTCATGTTTCATGTTCTGTGTTATGTCATGTTTCATGTTCTGTATTATGTCATGTTTCATGTTCTGTATTATGTCATGTTTCATGTTCTGTATTATGTCATGTTTCATGTTCTGTATTATTTCATGTTTCATGTTCTGTATTATTTCATGTTTCATGTTCTGTGTTATGTCATGTTTCATGTTCTATATTATGTCATGTTTCATGTTCTGTATTATGTCATGTTTCATGTTCTGTATTATGTCATGTTTCATGTTCTGTATTATGTCATGTTTCATGTTTTGTGTTATGTCATGTTTCATGTTCTGTATTATGTCATGTTTCATGTTCTGTATTATGTCATGTTTCATGTTCTGTATTATGTCATGTTTCATGTTCTGTATTATGTCATGTTTCATGTTCTGTATTATGTCATGTTTCATGTTCTGTATTATGTCATGTTTCATGTTCTGTATTATGTCATGTTTCATGTTCTGTATTGTGTCATGTTTCATGTTCTGTATTATGTCATGTTTCATGTTCTGTATTATGTCATGTTTCATGTTCTGTATTATGTCATGTTTCCTGTTCTGTATTATGTCATGTTTCATTTCTGTATTATGTCATGTTTCATGTTCTGTATTATGTCATGTTTCATGTTCTGTATTATGTCATGTTTCCTGTTCTGTATTATGTCATGTTTCATGTTCTGTATTATGTCATGTTTCATGTTCTGTATTATGTCATGTTTCATGTTTTGTGTTATGTCATGTTTCATGTTCTGTATTATGTCATGTTTCATGTTCTGTATTATGTCATGTTTCATGTTCTGTATTATGTCATGTTTCATGTTCTGTATTATGTCATGTTTCATGTTCTGTATTATGTCATGTTTCATGTTCTGTATTATGTCATGTTTCATGTTCTGTATTATGTCATGTTTCATGTTCTGTATTGTGTCATGTTTCATGTTCTGTATTATGTCATGTTTCATGTTCTGTATTATGTCATGTTTCATGTTCTGTATTATGTCATGTTTCCTGTTCTGTATTATGTCATGTTTCATGTTCTGTATTATGTCATGTTTCATGTTCTGTATTATGTCATGTTTCATGTTCTGTATTATGTCATGTTTCCTGTTCTGTATTATGTCATGTTTCATGTTCTGTATTATGTCATGTTTCATGTTCTGTATTATGTCATGTTTCATGTTCTGTATTATGTCATGTTTCCTGTTCTGTATTATGTCATGTTTCATGTTCTGTGTTATGTCATGTTTCATGTTCTGTATTATGTCATGTTTCATGTTCTGTATTATGTCATGTTTCCTGTTCTGTATTATGTCATGTTTCATGTTCTGTATTATGTCATGTTTCCTGTTCTGTATTATGTCATGTTTCATGTTCTGTGTTATGTCATGTTTCCTGTTCTGTGTGGACCCCAGGAACAGTAGCTGCTGCTTTCTCAACAGCTTATATGGAGCCCAATAACACAAAAAAATACCAAATATTCAACGAATTACTAAATCGAAGTAATATGTAGGCAAATATGTCAACAAAAGTGACACATAGTATAACTGCCATGTAATTTCAGGTGACACACATCTACAATGGTTAAATGTCTCTATTTTTGACGTATTCTAATGAGATCATGTTGTGGCCTACAAGTGTAAAACACCATTGAAAGAAAAGCAGACCTTTTAAGTATAGATATTATTCTGGACGAGGAAAGGGTCAGAGTTTCCCATTCAACATCAAAGTCAAATTTCATTGGTCGCATGCTTTGTAGACCACAGGTTTCGACTGAGTTACCGGTGTAGACTGAGTTACAGGTGTAGACTGAGTTACAGGTGTAGACTGAGTTACAGGTGTAGACTGAGTTACAGGTGTTGACTGAGTTGTAGACTGAGTTACAGGTGTTGACTGAGTTACAGGTGTAGACTGAGTTACAGGTGTTGACTGAGTTACAGGTGTAGACTGAGTTACAGGTGTTGACTGAGTTACAGGTGTAGACTGAGTTACAGGTGTAGACTGAGTTACAGGTGTTGACTGAGTTACAGGTGTTGACTGAGTTACAGGTGTTGACTGAGTTACAGGTGTAGACTGAGTTACAGGTGTAGACTGTAGACTGTTACTGAGTTTACAGGTGTAGACTGAGTTACAGGGTGTAGACTGAGTTACAGGTGTTGACTGAGTTACAGGTGTAGACTGAGTTACAGGTGTTGACTGAGTTACCGACTGTACAGACTGAGTTACAGGTGTTGACTGAGTTACAGGTGTAGACTGAGTTACAGGTGTAGACTGAGTTACAGGTGTTGACTGAGTTACAGGTGTAGACTGAGTTACAGGTGTTGACTGAGTTACAGGTGTAGACTGAGTTACAGGTGTTGACTGAGTTACAGGTGTAGACTGAGTTACAGGTGTTGACTGAGTTACAGGTGTTGACTGAGTTACAGGTGTAGACTGAGTTACAGGTGTTGACTGAGTTACAGGTGTAGACTGAGTTACAGGTGTTGACTGAGTTACAGGTGTAGACTGAGTTACAGGTGTTGACTGAGTTACAGGTGTTGACTGAGGTGTAGACTGTTACAGGTGTAGACTGAGTTACAGGTGTTGACTGAGTTACAGGTGTAGACTGAGTTACAGGTGTTGACTGAGTTACAGGTGTAGACTGAGTTACAGGTGTAGACTGAGTTACAGGTGTTGACTGAGTTACAGGTGTAGACTGAGTTACAGGTGTTGACTGAGTTACAGGTGTTGACTGTTACAGTAGACAGGTGTTGACTGAGTTACAGGTGTAGACTGAGTTACAGGTGTAGACTGAGTTACAGGTGTTGACTGAGTTACATGAAAATAATACAGTGAACAGTGAATAACAAATAAAAATAAAGAGTACAATTAAAATGGTTATATACAGGAAGTAGAAAATAACATGGTTATATACAGGGAGTAGAAATAACATGGTTGTATATACAGGGAGTAGAAAATAACATAGCTATATACAGGGAGTCCATGCCGCTCTGTCATTGCTTGTCCTTATATGTGTACAGTGAGGGAAAAAAGTATTTGATCCCCTGCTGATTTTGTACGTTTGCCCACTGACAAAGACATGATCAGTCTATAATTTTAATGGTAGGTTTATTTGAACAGTCAGAGACAGAATAACAACAACAAAAATCCAGAAAAAAGCATGTCAAAAATGTTATAAATTGATGCTGGAACAGGATCCTGCTATAACAGGAAGCTTGGCCCCAGTACTGGGCCGTACGCTACCCTCTGTAACACCTTGCTGTCGGATGCCAAAAAGTTGCCATACCAAGCGGTGATGCAGCAAGTCAAGATTCTCTCAATGGTTTAGCTGTACAACCTTTTGAGCTCAGTAAAGCTTTTTCCCACAACATGTTCCATGGTTTAGGGTTAGATCCATAGCCAGATATGTCAAGGTTAGGGTTAGGGTTAGATCCATAGCCAGATATGTCAAGGTTAGGGTTAGGGTTAGATCCATAGCCAGATACATCAGGGGGTGTTACTGTGATCCATAATAAAGCTGGTGGAGAATATAACAGATATTATTAACATTTAGTACTGAGTCTCTCTCAGCATCCTGAGGTCTCTGGAAACCTACCAGCTCTGTTATTGATGGATGGAGATGCACTGCCAGGTAACACGCACACACACAGCAGGTCTGTTTATGACGGATGAGGAGGCGCTGCCAAGGATTATACACCAAATGACAGCTCGCTCCCTCCTGTTCAAGCTGTGTTCTGTTGAGAAACAAAGGTATGATAGTTACAGAGAGCCAATCTGGATCAGAACTGACACTCCTTCACAATATGTGTCCATGTTCAGAGTCCCTATCAGCCAAAGACAGGCTCACCTTTTCACCCTATTCCCTATATAGTGCACCACTTTTGACAAGTGCCCTGGTAACCTATTCCCAATATAGTCCTGGTCTAAAGTAGTGCACTATATATGGAATAGGGTGCCATTTGGGACGAAGAGGGTGTTTCTGCTTCTGAAAAACATCCCCACAGCATGATGCTGCTGGTGATTCTGTAGTTGGTGTCTGTGATTCAGTAGCTGTTGTCTGTGATTCAGTAGTTGTTGTCTGTGATTCAGTAGTTGTTGTCTGTGATTCAGTAGTTGTTGTCTGTAGTTGTTGTCTGTGATTCAGTAGTTGTTGTCTGTAGTTGTTGTCTGTGATTCAGTAGTTGTTGTCTGTAGTTGTTGTCTGTGATTCAGTAGTTGGTGTCTGTGATTCAGTAGTTGTTGTCTGTGATTCAGTAGTTGTTGTCTGTGATTCAGTAGTTGGTGTCTGTGATTCAGTAGTTGGTGTCTGTGATTCAGTAGTTGTTGTCTTTGATTCAGTAGTTGGTGTCTGTAGTTGTTGTCTGTGATTCAGTAGTTGGTGTCTGTGATTCAGTAGTTGTTGTCTGTGATTCAGTAGTTGTCTGTGATTCAGTAGTTGGTGTCTGTGATTCAGTAGTTGGTGTCTGTGATTCTGTAGTTGTTGTCTGTAGTTGTTGTCTGTGATTCAGTAGTTGTTGTCTGTAGTTGTTGTCTGTAGTTGTTGTCTGTGATTCAGTAGTTGTTGTCTGTAGTTGTTGTCTGTGATTCAGTAGTTGGTGTCTATAGTTCAGTAGTTGGTGTCTGTGATTCAGTAGTTGGTGTCTGTGATTCAGTAGTTGTTGTCTTTGATTCAGTAGTTGGTGTCTGTAGTTGTTGTCTGTGATTCAGTAGTTGTTGTCTGTGATTCAGTAGTTGTTGTCTGTGATTCAGTAGTTGGTGTCTGTGATTCAGTAGTTGTTGTCTGTGATTCAGTAGTTGTTGTCTGTGATTCAGTAGTTGGTGTCTGTGATTCAGTAGTTGGTGTCTGTGATTCAGTAGTTGTTGTCTTTGATTCAGTAGTTGGTGTCTGTAGTTGTTGTCTGTGATTCAGTAGTTGGTGTCTGTGATTCAGTAGTTGTTGTCTGTGATTCAGTAGTTGTCTGTGATTCAGTAGTTGGTGTCTGTGATTCAGTAGTTGGTGTCTGTGATTCTGTAGTTGTTGTCTGTAGTTGTTGTCTGTGATTCAGTAGTTGTTGTCTGTAGTTGTTGTCTGTAGTTGTTGTCTGTGATTCAGTAGTTGTTGTCTGTAGTTGTTGTCTGTGATTCAGTAGTTGTTGTCTGTGATTCAGTAGTTGTTGTCTGTGATTCAGTAGTTGTTGTCTGTGATCCAGTAGTTGTTGTCTGTGATTCAGTAGTTGTTGTCTGTGATTCAGTAGTTGGTGTCTGTGATTCAGTAATTGGTGTCTGTGATTCAGTAGTTGGTGTCTGTAGTTGTTGTCTGTGATTCAGTAGTTGGTGTCTGTGATTTAGTAGTTGGTGTCTGTGATTCAGTAGTTGTTGTCTGTGATTCAGTAGTTGTTGTCTGTGATTCAGTAGTTGTTGTCTGTGATTCAGTAGTTGGTGTCTGTGATTTAGTAGTTGGTGTCTGTAGTTGTTGTCTGTGATTCAGTAGTTGGTGTCTGTGATTTAGTAGTTGGTGTCTGTGATTCAGTAGTTGTTGTCTGTGATTCAGTAGTTGTTGTCTGTGATTCAGTAGTTGTTGTCTGTGATTCAGTAGTTGTTGTCTGTGATTCAGTAGTTGGTGTCTGTAGTTGTTGTCTGTGATTCAGTAGTTGGTGTCTGTGATTTAGTAGTTGGTGTCTGTGATTCAGTAGTTGTTGTCTGTGATTCAGTAGTTGTTGTCTGTGATTCAGTAGTTGTTGTCTGTGATTCAGTAGTTGTTGTCTGTGATTCAGTAGTTGGTGTCTGTGATTTAGTAGTTGGTGTCTGTGATTTAGTAGTTGAATTTCCTCTTTCCTGGTCCATCTAAACAGCTTCTCTTTCACCTCTACACAGAACTAGATTATATTTATATGGTAAAGCATGTCTTTACACACCTCCCTTAGGGGTTGGGCAAACAAAACATGAGCTTCTCTTTCACACAGAAAGGGAAAGAGAAGAGACAAGCTGCTTGTTATTCTTTCTCTGTTCAGTTATTTGAACTTGTCCTCGGCAGTAGCTTGGACAGACAATGTAATATCAAAACAGATTTGGTTGCTATGCCAACACCATCAATCACCTCAGCAACAGTCTTTCCTGTATTTGTGTTCATGAAATGCACACATACTATGAATAACTACAATACAGTTCTATCTATCTATATTTCAATAGCAGATTAATTTTGGGCTCCACTATACAATGTGGAACTAATACCTGTGTATTTAAATGGTAATGCATTACAAACGTCACACAAAACTGTATGCTGTTTTTGTTTCTTTTTCATTTTTTGCTGAACAGCTCTAAAGAAGTCTCCAAAAGCTAATATATATTAAAGAAACTATTAGGTTTTGACCAGCAATGCATGTTAAAGTGAATTTTCCCCTCCCCATTTCTCAGTCAATACTCCATATTACAGAACCGAAGTTGGCACACCGGTTGGGAACTCAATTACCTAAACGGTCAGCAGATGGCACCGCGATTCGCTCGCTAGTTTTCTTGCTGGAAGGATGGATAGACATTTTGCATTTTCCCGTAGGGATTCTCCAAGTAGAAATGTAAGAAAATCCACTAAGTTGTCAACAGTGACACTCGAATGACAGAGAAAGATAACATATCGGAAGTGCCTTCCGTTTTGAATAGCCGGGAAAGGTGTTTATATCTGATATCTTTTACAGCAAACAATGAAGGAAAGCTAACTAATTACATGGGGGCTAACAAGCTAATGTTACATTTATTTGAAGAAGAAACAGAACAAGAGAGGCAGCATTAGGACCACAGATCATACAGTCTCATTCAACGTTTAAAAAAATCTATCTCTTCTATGTACCGAGATGTGACGCAAAATTGAAACCTAGCCACTCTCTCGTGTCTTAGCAACAGTAGCTAGCTACACACGTTTTTAGCTAGCTAGCTAACGCTATATCCTGACAACATTGACGCTCAATATATTTTTCTCAGCCATATCTAAGCCATATTCAAAATTGAATTCAAGCCAAATAGCCTACATTATTTAAATGTTATCTGTTTCGTTAGTTGACGTAACGTTAGCTTGCTTGCTAGCAGGCTCCCGGGTATACGTCTTGTCCGAGCAGACCAGCTATAGCACAAATGTTCTAGCTGGCTATCTAACTTGTTGTATCTTGACAACATTAACCCTCAACATGCTTCTTTTGTTCAATTATCTCAGCTATATTCACAATTAAATTCAAGGCAGATCAACTAACAGGCATGAGCTCAGATCAGCTACAAATGGTAATTTTGTTGCATCGAATCTACCTCTCCACCATAGCTTGCTAGCTAATTAGCTACGTTAGCTAATCAAACCAATGCTCTAAAATGACATACAGTACAATAGCATAATGTCGCGACAGTTTCATCAAACAGAAGTAGAATGCTATAGCTATGTCTATTCTTATCTTGATCGTTGGTATTAGCTGCTTTTTGGCCATATCTCCAATATTATTTGGAGTCTCGTCACAAAATCATACATAAGTGTCCAGGCAATGTGGTTCTGCACTAAGATGGCTGTTGAATGATGTCGCAGCATCTTCGCCTAATTTATCCTCACTTTCTGACAATTGTGTAATTCATAAACAACTTACCTATTGAAATGTAAGCAGCAGGTGATGAGACCAGTTACAGAATGTATCACAATACCAAAATATTAAAAACCTTGACAATATTTCAGTCAACCTTTCCAACATGATTGTAATACAGTCATCAGTACTGTTCATATTTACCTCCTGGACCTCCTTAGCACAAACAAACAAGAATATGAAACAAAGATGATTCACTTTATTTTAAATGACGACATAATGGTGGAGGAATCACACATTGTTAAATGTGGTAGCAGCAAGATGTCTGTTTACCTCCATCAGCCCAATCACCAAAGACTGCTATAGTAGAGGGAGAGAGGTTACAAGAGGAAAGGGTGGAGGGACTAGACTGCTATAGTAGAGGGAGAGAGGTTACAAGAGGAAAGGGTGGAGGGACTAGACTGCTATAGTAGAGGGAGAGAGGTTACAAGAGGAAAGGGTGGAGGGACTAGACTGCTATAGTAGAGGGAGAGAGGTTACAAGAGGAAAGGGTGGAGGGACTAGACTGCTATAGTAGAGGGAGAGAGGTTACAAGAGGAAAGGGTGGAGGGACTAGACTGCTATAGTAGAGGGAGAGAGGTTACAAGAGGAAAGGGTGGAGGGACTAGACTGCTATAGTAGAGGGAGAGAGGTTACAAGAGGAAAGGGTGGAGGGACTGCTATAGTAGAGGGAGAGAGGTTACAAGAGGAAAGGGTGGAGGGACTAGACTGCTATAGTAGAGGGAGAGAGGTTACAAGAGGAAAGGGTGGAGGGACTAGACTGCTATAGTAGAGGGAGAGAGGTTACAAGAGGAAAGGGTGGAGGGACTAGACTGCTATAGTAGAGGGAGAGAGGTTACAAGAGGAAAGGGTAGAGAGACTGCTATAGTAAAGGGAGAGAGGTTACAAGAGGAAAGGGTGGAGGGACTAGACTGCTATAGTAGAGGGAGAGAGGTTACAAGAGGAAAGGGTGGAGGGACTAGACTGCTATAGTAGAGCGAGAGAGGTTACAAGAGGAAAGGGTGGAGGGACTAGACTGCTATAGTAGAGGGAGAGAGGTTACAAGAGGAAAGGGTGGAGGGACTAGACTGCTATGGTAGAGGGAGAGAGGTTACAAGAGGAAAGGGTGGAGGGACTAGACTGCTATGGTAGAGGGAGAGAGCTTACAAGAGGAAAGGGTGGAGGGACTAGACTGCTATGGTAGAGGGAGAGAGGTTACAAGAGGAAAGGGTGGAGGGACTAGACTGCTATAGTAGAGGGAGAGAGGTTACAAGAGGAAAGGGTGGAGACTAGACTGCTATAGTAGAGGGAGAGAGGTTACAAGAGGAAAGGGTGGAGGGACTAGACTGCTATGGTAGAGGGAGAGAGGTTACAAGAGGAAAGGGTGGAGGGACTAGACTGCTATAGTAGAGGGAGAGAGGTTACAAGAGGAAAGGGTGGAGGGACTAGACTGCTCTATCACTCAGAGTGCATCGTTATGGTCCTTCATTACTGCTCTATCACTCAGAGTGCATCGTTATGGTCCTTCACTAACATTACTGCTCCATCACTCAGAGGGCATCGTTATGGTCCTTCACTAACATTACTGCTCCATCACTCAGAGGGCATCGTTATGGTCCTTCACTAACATTACTGCTCCATCACTCAGAGGGCTTCGTTATGGTCCTTCATTACTGCTCCATCACTCAGAGGGCATCGTTATGTTCCTTCACTAACATTACTGCTCCATCACTCAGAGGGCATCGTTATGGTCCTTCACTAACATTACTGCTCCATCACTCAGAGGGCATCGTTATGTTCCTTCACTAACATTACTGCTCCATCACTCAGAGGGCATCGTTATGGTCCTTCATTACTGCTCTATCACTCAGAGTGCATCGTTATGGTCCTTCACTAACATTACTGCTCCATCACTCAGAGGGCATCGTTATGGTCCTTCACTAACATTACTGCTCCATCACTCAGAGGGCATCGTTATGGTCCTTCATTACTGCTCCATCACTCAGAGGGCATCGTTATGGTCCTTCACTAACATTACTGCTCCATCACTCAGAGGGCTTCGTTATGGTCCTTCATTACTGCTCCATCACTCAGAGGGCATCGTTATGTTCCTTCACTAACATTACTGCTCCATCACTCAGAGGGCATCGTTATGGTCCTTCACTAACATTACTGCTCCATCACTCAGAGGGCATCGTTATGGTCCTTCACTAACATTACTGCTCCATCACTCAGAGGGCATCGTTATGGTCCTTCATTACTGCTCCATCACTCAGAGGGCATCGTTATGGTCCTTCACTAACATTACTGCTCCATCACTCAGAGGGCATCGTTATGGTCCTTCATTACTGCTCCATCACTCAGAGGGCATCGTTATGGTCCTTCACTAACATTTCTGCTCCATCACTCAGAGGGCATCGTTATGGTCCTTCACTAACATTACTGCTCCATCACTCAGAGGGCATCGTTATGGTCCTTCACTAACATTACTGCTCCATCACTCAGAGGGCACCGTTATGGTCCTTCACTAACATTACTGCTCCATCACTCAGAGGGCATCGTTATGTTCCTTCACTAACATTACTGCTCCATCACTCAGAGGGCATCGTTATGGTCCTTCATTACTGCTCCATCACTCAGAGGGCATCGTTATGGTCCTTCACTAAAATTACTGCTCCATCACTCAGAGGGCATCGTTATGGTCCTTCACTAACATTACTGCTCCATCACTCAGAGGGCATCGTTATGGTCCTTCACTAACATTACTGCTCCATCACTCAGAGGGCATCGTTATGGTTTCACTAACATTACTGCTCCATCACTCAGAGGGCATCTTAGAGCACATTATTATGTTCCTTCACTCAATTGAAAAGTTGAATAATTATACAGACAGACAAGTAGGCTTACTAAACAAGTAGCCAGACAAAAACAACATCAGCAAAGTCGACAGGAAATAACTAGATAGACCAACAATGACTAGCTATGGATTCTGATTCATACACGATGTTTGAAGAAGGGGTTGACTTTTGCCCAAGACGAGTGTCTGAGTGAAACAGAGCTGCATGTGTCTGTCTGGGGGATGAGAGCAAAGGGAGAGCTGCATGTTCTAGTCCAATCGTTGCCGCAGGCTAAACCGATACGTTGCCGCAGGCTAAACCGATACGTTGCCGCAGGCTAAACCGATACGTTGCCGCAGGCTAAACCGATACGTTGCCGCAGGCTAAACCGATACGTTGCCGCAGGCTAAACCGATACGTTGCCTCAGGCTAAACCGATACGTTGCCGCAGGCTAAACCGATACGTTGCCTCAGGCTAAACCGATACATTACGGACAGAAGAACTAGCCAATAGTTGTGTAGAGCGCACAGCGCTTCACACTGTTTGAGTGAAAGAGATGCGTTCTGGCAGCTGA
Organism: Coregonus suidteri; assembly: GCA_036851935.1. Taxonomy (NCBI): domain Eukaryota; kingdom Metazoa; phylum Chordata; class Actinopteri; order Salmoniformes; family Salmonidae; genus Coregonus; species Coregonus suidteri. Next base: position 491,789 of record CM072231.1, on the reverse strand, counting down.
CAATTACTTTTTTTAGATCACGGATAATTACAGAAAATGCTTGTCATTATCGTGTTTGCTAACTATAGCAACACTGAAACTTATTAAAAACCAAGCACTGCTCTCATATCTAACCTACATGCTTGTGGTCCAAAAGGCTTCTCAACAGCTTCTACCCCCAAGCCATAAGACTCCTGAACAGCTAATCATGGCTACCCGGACTATTTGCACTGCCCCCCCACCCCCACCCCCACCCCATCTTTTTACGCTGCTGCTACTCTGTTAATTATTTATGCATAGTCACTTTAACTCTACCCACATGTACATATTACCTCAACTACCTCAACTAGCCGGTGCCCCCGCACATTGACTCTGTACCGGTACCCCCTGTATATAGCCTCCCTACTGTTATTTTATTTTACTTCTGCTCTTTTTTTCTCAATACTTTTTTGTTGTTGTTGTTTTATTTTACTTTTTATTAAAAAATAAATGCATTGTTGGTTAAGGGCTTGTAATTAAGCATTTCACTGTAAGGTCTACACCTGTTGTATTAAAATTTGACCCTAACCCTAAAATTTTATTTTATTTTATTTGGTCGGCAAAGAAAGCAAACAGGTACACGTAACAGACATCCATTGAAGGATAGTCAGTGTGTTCACAGAGTTGGATCATGACTACATACAGTAGCCAGGGAGAGGTGAGGTGGGGAATGGGATTAGTCCAGATAGAACAGTGTTTCTTTATCCTGGTCCTGGGGACCTAAAGGGGAGAACATGTATTCTAATCCTGGTCCTGGGGACCCTAAAGGGGAGAACATGTTTGTCTTTGCCCCAGCACTACACAGCCAATTCAAATGATAAACATATCATCAAGTGTTGATGACAGGAGTCAGGTGTGTAGTGCTAATGCAAAAACTGTATATCTTCCTCCACTGTCCCTGTCCCACACTGGGCTCCAACCAGTGATCCTCTTCCTTCTTGACAACGTACCAATGGTTTGAGCCACCCAAAAGGAACCAATTGGATGGCTCCATCTGGCTCCAATTGGATGGCTCCGTCCGCAACATTTCAAGCTAGCTGTGGAGCGAGCTTACGCCACGTTCTGAATTCTGTTACACTAATATATGATCACATACAAATGTGTATGTCTGTGATTGCTCTCGTGACCCCACCTGCCCTCGGCACTACTCATTCATATTGCCTGTCTCTCTTAGACCATGGTACTGTACTGTACCCAGTCTTCATCGTTCTTCAGTGAGACCAGGTGGTGGTACTGGGGGTTGCCCTCGGTCTCATTCATCTGAGGCAGGCCCCCTCGGTCTCATTCATCTGAGGCAGGCCCCCTCGGTCTCATTCATCTGAGGCAGGCCCCCTCGGTCTCATTCATCTGAGGCAGGCCTCCTCGCTCATTCATCTGAGGCAGGCCCCCTCAGTCTCATTCATCTGAGGCAGGCCTCCTCGCTCATTCATCTGAGGCAGGCCTCCTCAGTCTCATTCATCTGAGGCAGGCCTCCTCGCTCATTCATCTGAGGCAGGCCTCCTCAGTCTCATTCATCTGAGGCAGGCCTCCTCAGTCTCATTCATCTGAGGCAGGCCTCCTCGCTCATTCATCTGAGGCAGGCCTCCTCGCTCATTCATCTGAGGCAGGCCTCCTCAGTCTCATTCATCTGAGGCAGGCCCCCTCAGTCTCATTCATCTGAGGCAGGCCTCCTCGCTCATTCATCTGAGGCAGGCCTCCTCAGTCTCATTCATCTGAGGCAGGCCTCCTTGTTCATTCATCTGAGGCAGGCCTCCTCAGTCTCATTCATCTGAGGCAGGCCTCCTCAGTCTCATTCATCTGAGGCAGGCCTCCTCGCTCATTCATCTGAGGCAGGCCTCCTCAGTCTCATTCATCTGAGGCAGGCCTCCTCAGTCTCATCCATCTGAGGCAGGCCCCCTCGGTCTCATTCATCTGAGGCAGGCCCCCTCGGTCTCATTCATCCGAGGCAGGCCTCCTCGATCTCATTCATCTGAGGCAGGCCCCCTCGGTCTCATTCATCTGAGCCAGGCCTCTCCAGAGGAACACAGAGTGGAGAGAGGGATGGTCTTATCAGTAAGGTATACCAGTATAAATACAGGTATTCTGGTTGGAATTGGGATGCTTGTTGAGGCAAATAATGCATTACTAAACCTTGAGGAGGCATTGAGGAGCTGAGGGGAGGATGCTCACGTGTACATGGAGAGGAAGCCATATGTGGAACTATCTATTGTTGCGTTGTGGCCATAGACATATAATCCATAGAAGGGTTTTGGAACCTCTAACCCTGGCAATTTGACTGTTAAACTCATGGGTGCACTAGCAATGTCTGCCCGTCTGGACTTGAATGGGAACTGCCATCTAGGGATTATATGTCTCTGGTTGGTTGCAGCTGTCAGTTTGCCTTTTGCAACTTTCAAAACACAATTGCGCGAAAAAACATACAGTTTGGAAGGCAAATGCTGTCATTACTAAATGTGTAATGTGATAGGTGTTTTAACATTACAATTTCTTTACACAAAAAAAAAAACATTTGATTAATCAGTAGCACTCACTTCTGTCATCATGAAGTGCTTTGAGAGGCTAGTTAAGGATCATATCACCTCCACCTTACCTGTCACCCTAGACCCACTGCAATTTGCTTACCGCCCCAATAGATCCAGGGATGATGCCATCACCATCACACTGCACACTGCCCTATCCCATCTGGACAAGAGGAATACCTATGTAAGAATGCTGTTCATAGACTACAGCTCAACCTTGAACACCATAGTTCCCTCCAAGCTCATCATGAAGCTTGAGGCCCTGGGTCTGAACCCCGCCCTGTGCAACTGGGTCCTGGACTTCCTGACGGGCCGCCCCCAGGTGGTGAAGGTAGGAAACAACACCTTCACTACGCTGATCCTCAACACGGGGGCCCCACAAGGGTGCGTGCTCAGCCCCCTCCTGTACTCCCTGTTCACCCATGACTGCGTAGCCACGCACGCCTCCAACTCAATCATCAAGTTCACAGATGACACAACCATCCAGGACCTCTATACCAGGCGGTGTCAGAGGAAGGCCCTCAAAATTGTCAAAGACTCCAGCCACCCTAGTCATAGACTGTTCTCCCTGCTACCGCACGGCAAGCGGTACCGGAGTGCCAAGTCTAGGTCCAAAAGACTTCTCAACAGCTTTTACCCCCAAGCCATAAGACTCCTGAACAGCTAATCATGGCTACCCAGACTATTTGCACTGCCCCCCCACCCCATCCTTTTTACGCTGCTGCTACTCTGTTAATTATTTATGCATAGTCACTTTAACTCTACCCACATGTACATATTACCTCAACTATCTCAACTAGCCGGTGCCCCCGCACATTGACTCTGCACCGGTACCCCCCTGTATATATAGCTTCCCTACTGTTATTTTATTTTACTTCTGCTCTTTTTTTTCTCAACACTTTTTTTGTTGTTGTTTTATTTTTACTTTTTTTGTTAAAATAAATGCACTGTTGGTTAAGGGCTGTAAGTAAGCATTTCACTGTAAAGTCTGCACCTGTTGTATTCGGCGCATGTGACCAATACAATTTTATTTTATTTGATTTGGTATGCCTGATCACCAACAACAACATGACAGCCTACAGGGAGGAGGTGAGGGCCCTGGCGGAGTGGTGCCAGGAACATAACCTATCCTTCAACGTCAACAAAACGAATGAGCTGATCGTGGACTTCAGGAGACAGCAGAGCGAGCACACCTCCATACACATCGATGGGGCTGCAGTGGAGGAGGTGAAAAGCTTCAAGTTCCTCGGCGTACACATCAATGACAATCTGAAATGGTCCACCCACACAGGCAGTGTGGTGAAGAAGGCGCAACAGCGTCTCTTCAACCTCAGGAGGCTGAATACATTTTTATTGGCCCTAAGACCCTCACAAACTTTTACAGATGCACCACTGAGAGCATCCGGTCGAGCTGTATCACCGCCTGGTACGGCAACTGCACCGTCCGCAACCGCAGGGCTCTCCAGAGGGTGGTGCGGTCTGCCCAATGCATCACGGGGGGCACACTGCCTGCCCTCCAGGACACCTACAGCACCCGATGTCACAGGAAGGCCAAAAAGATAATCAAGGACATCAACCACCCGAGCCACTGCCTGTTCACCCCACTACCATCCAGAAGGCAAGGTCAGTACAGGTGCATCAAAGCTGGGACCGAGAGAATGAAAAACAGCTCCTATCTCAAGGCCATCACACTGTTAAACAGCCATCACTAGCAGGTCTCTGCCCAGTACCCTGCCATGAACTTTAGTCACTGTCACTAGCCGGCTACCACCCGGTTACTCAACCCTGCACCTTAGAGGCTGCTGCCCTATGTACATAGTCACTGAACACTGGTCACTTTAAAAATGTTTTTTAACCACTTCATATCTACAGTTGAAGTCGGAAGTTTACATACACCTTAGCCAAATACATTTAAACTCAGTTTTTCACAATTCCTGACATTTAATCCTAGTAAAGATTCCCTGTCTTAGGTCAGTTAGGATCACCACTTTATATTTAAGAATGTGAAATGTCAGAATAATAGTAGAGAGAATGATTTATATCAGATTTTAGTTCTTTCATCACATTCCCAGTGGGTCAGAAGTTTACATACACTCAATTAGTATTTGATAGCGTTGCCTTTAAATTGTTTAACTTGTGTCAAATGTTTCGGGTAGCCTTCCACAAGCTTCCCACAATAAGTTGGGTGAATTTTGGCCCATTTCTCCTGACAGAGCTTGTGTAACTGAGTCAGGTTTGTAGGCCTCCTTGCTCGCACAAGTTTTTTCAGTTCTGCCCACAAATGTTCTATAGGATTGAGGTCAGGGCTTTGTGATGGCCACTCCAATACCTTGACTTTGTTGTCCTTGAGCCATTTTGCCACAACTTTGGAAGTATGCTTGGGGTCATTGTTTATTTGGAAGACCCATTTGCGACCAAGCTTTAACTTCCTGACTGATGTCTTGAGATGTTGCATCAATATATCCACATAATTATCCTTCCTCATGATGCCATCTATTTTGTGAAGTGCATCAGTCCCTCCTGCAGCAAAGCACCCCTAAAGCATGATGCTGCCACCCCCGTGCTTCACGTTGGGATGGTGTTCTTCGGCTTGCAAGCGTCCCCCTTTTTCCTCCAAACATAACAATGGTCATTATGGCCAAACAGTTCTATTTTTGTTTCATCAGACCAGAGGATATTTCTACAAAAAGTACGATCTTTGTCCCCATGTGCAGTTGCAAACCGTAGTCAGGCTTTTTTATGGCAGTTTTGGAGCAGTGGAATCTTCCTTGCTGAGCAACTTTTTGGGTTTTGTCGATATAGGGCTCGTTTTACTGTGGATATAGATACTTTTGTACCTATTTTCCTCCAGCATCTTCACAAGGTCCTTTGCTGTTGTTCTGGGATTGATTTGCACTTTTTGCACCAAAGTACATTCATCTCTAGGAGACAGAACGCGTCTCCTTCCTGAGCGGTATGCCGGCTGCGTGGTCCCATGGTGTTTATACAGTGGGGGAAAAAAGTATTTAGTCAGCCACCAATTGTGCAAGTTCTCCCACTTAAAAAGATGAGAGAGGCCTGTAATTTTCATCATAGGTACACGTCAACTATGACAGACAAAATGAGGAAAGAAAATCCAGAAAGTCACATTGTAGGATTTTTTATGAATTTATTTGCAAATTATGGTGGAATATAAGTATTTGGTCAATAACAAAAGTTTCTCAATACTTTGTTATATACCCTTTGTTGGCAATGACACAGGTCAAACGTTTTTCTGTAAGTCTTCACAAGGTTTTCACACACTGTTGCTGGTATTTGGCCCATTCCTCCATGCAGATCTCCTCTAGAGCAGTGATGTTTTGGGGCTGTCGCTGGGCAACACAGACTTTCAACTCCCTCCAAAGATTTTCTATGGGGTTGAGATCTGGAGACTGGCTAGGCCACTCCAGGACCTTGAAATGCTTCTTACGAAGCCACTCCTTCGTTGCCCCGGGCGGTGTGTTTGGGATCATTGTCATGCTGAAAGACCCAGCCACGTTTCATCTTCATGCCCTTGCTGATGGAAGGAGGTTTTCACTCATAATCACACGATACATGGCCCCGTTCATTCTTTCCTTTACACGGATCAGTCGTCCTGGTCCCTTTGCAGAAAACAGCCCCACAGCCCCAAAGCATGATGTTTTCCACCCCCATGCTTCACAGTAGGTATGGTGTTCTTTGGATGCAACTCAGCATTCTTTGTCCTCCAAACACGACGAGTTGAGTTTTTTTACCAAAAAGTTCTATTTTGGTTTCATCTGACCATATGACATTCTCCCAATCCTCTTCTGGATCATCCAAATGCACTCTAGCAAACTACAGATGGGCCTGGACATGTACTGGCTTAAGCAGGGGGACACGTCTGGCACTGCAGGATTTGCTTTTTCTATGGTATTATGGTGGTCTTCTTCAATGGTATTATGGTGGTCTTCAAACAATCGTTAGAGGTGCATGCCACCACCTACTGTACTGAGTCAATCACAGTTTACAGACTAAATGTCACTTGGCTCTGTCATATCCTCACATGGCCTCTCCTATCATTGCTACGCAGACGACACACAACTAATCTTCTCCTTTCCCCCTTCTGATAACCAGGTGGCGAATCGCATCTCTGCATGTCTGGCAGACATATCAGTATGGATGACGGATCACCACCTCAAGCTGAACCTTGGCAAGACGGAGCTGCTCTTCCTCCCGGGGAAGGACTGCCCGTTCTATGATCTGGCCATCACGGTTGACAACTCCGTTGTGTCCTCCTCCCAGAGTGCGAAGAGCCTTGGCGTGACCCTGGACAACACCCTGTCGTTCTCCGCTAACATCAAGGCGGTGACCCGATCCTGTAGGTTCATGCTCTACATCATTCGGAGAGTACGACCCTGCCTTACACAGGAAGCGGCACAGGTCCTAATCCAGGCACTTGTCAGCTCCTGTCTGGATTACTGCAACTCGCTGTTGGCTGGGCTCCCTGCCTGTTGCCATTAAACCCCTACAACTCATCCAGAATGCCGCAGCCCGTCTGGTGTTCAACCTTCCCAAGTTCTCTCACGTCACCCTGCTCCTCCGCACACTACACTGGCTTCCAGTTGAAGCTCGCATCTGCTACAAGACCATGGTGCTTGCCTACGGAGCTGTGAGGGGAACGGCACCTCCGTACCTTCAGGCTCTGATCAGTCCCTACACCCAAACGAGGGCATTGCGTTCATCCACCTCTGGCCTGCTGGCTCCCCTACCTCTGCTGAAGCACAGTTCCCGCTCAGCCCAGTCAAAACTGTTCGCTGCTCTGGCACCCCAATGGTGGAACAAGCTCCCTCACGACGCCAGGACAGCGGAGTCACTCACCACCTTCCGGAGACATTTGAAACCCCACCTCTTTAAGGAACACCTGGGATAGGATAAAGTAATCCTTCTAACCCCCCCTTACCCCCACCCACCCCCCCCAAAAAAAATAATAATAATTGTAAAGTGGTTATCCCACTGGCTATAAGGTGAATGCACCAATTTGTAAGTCGCTCTGGATAAGAGCGTCTGCTAAATGACGTAAATGTAAATGTAAATGTAAATGAAAAACCAAACCCTCCTACCTAGTCCTGACCCTAACCCTAACCCTAGTCCTGTACTACTAAGTAAATAAAAAAAGATCCCTACTAACCTCTAACAAACCATCCCCCATCCCAAAATGCCCTCTACCCCCCAACTATGCACTAAAAAGGCTTTTCAGCATAAGCAGCTTGACTATTGCTGGAGTACTGTAGCTTTGTTGATCTACTGTACTTCAACAACAGATGTACTCACGTTGGATGGGTTGATTAGGATTATTCCTGTGAAGATGAGAGAGGATCTCATGTTAAATACTGTTGAAGTAATATGGCTACAGGTTCATCTGCCTCACCTAAATCCCATTCTAGTGGGAAGCTGCTATAGACCACCAAGTGCTAACAGACAGTATCTGGATAACATGTGTGAAATGCTTGATAATGTATGTGATATCTATAGAGAGGTATATTTTCTGGGTGATTTAAATATTGACTGGCTTTCATCAAGCTGCCCACTCAAGAGAAAGCTTCAAACTGTCACCAGTGCCTGCCACCTGGTTCAGGTTATCAGTCAACCTACCAGGGTAGTTACAAACAGTACAGGAATTAAATCATCAACATGTATTGATCATATCTTTACTAATGCTGCAGAGATTTGTTTGAAAGCAGTATCCAAATCCATTGGATGTAGTGATCACAATATAATAGCCATATCAAGGAAAACCAAAGTTCCAAAGACTGGGCCTAATATTGTGTATAAGAGGTCATAAAATAAGTTTTGTAGTGATTCCTATGTTGTTGATGTAAATAATATTTGTTGGTCCGTGGTGTGTAATGAGGAGCATGTCATGAGCCTCTCACTCCACCGGGTTACCACCTTAATTTTCTTCCACTCTGCTCACCACTCTCTCTACTCAGCCTACTAGCTCCACCTGTCCCTGCTCTGCTCTGCTCTATTACTCTGCCAGCTGCGCTGCATTACCCACTACCCTCTCCCAGTATTTAAGGCCCTGTCTTTCAGCTCTCCGGTGTCAGATCGTCTGCAAAGCTCACACCCGGAACCTGTTTGCTCGCGCTTCTGGCTCACCCTGGTTTTGTGACCCCGGACCTGCCTGATTTTTGGATACTCTTCTGCCCAGGAGATCCAGACCTGCTTCTGCCATAACGACTCCTGACTACTCTTCAATCCCGGTAACTCTGACCAGCCTTCTGCCTTGCTACTACGTATTTTGGATTTCCCTTGAACTGTACTGCTGCCTTGTTTCATTCCGCCCTGTTGTGTCTGTGTCTCCCCCCCCCAGGACTTCTGGACCACCCACCACCGGCTTCATATAGGGACGCATCGCTGCCACTGGGGGGGGCACAGACCCAGCACATTGGACGGGATCCCTGTTACCCCTGGAGCCTTCATTTACTCCCCACTTCCCTTTTCCCTTAAGTTTTAATAAACTTTCTGGTGTGACGCAATTGTGGTCCTCTGGTCGTCTGTCTGAACCGTGACAGTACGATCTGACCATTATGGACTCAGCGCACACTTTCCCCGACATGGAAACCGATGAGCATGAGCAGCAGTTCCAGCAGCAGCAACAACAACTCGCCATGATCATTCAACTCCTCACCAACCTTACCCCAGCCAGTCTGCCCACCAGCCCTGCCCCCGAGTTATCTGCCCCGGTCATTGCAGCCGCTGCTCCGGAACCCAAGATTGGAAACCCCGAGCGGTTCAACGGCGACTCAACCCAGGTCCGGCCATTCCTGACTAGCTGCGACTTCAGTTCTCCTTGCAGCCAAGGACCTTCGCCACGGAGGGGCTAAAGTTGGGTATGCCATCACTCACCTGACGGGCCGAGCTCGACTCTGGGGAACAGCAGAGTTCGAACGTCAAACCCCCGCATGTGCAACCTTCGACCTGTTTGCTGAGGAGATGCTGAAGGTGTTTGACCTGGATTCACCAACCGCAGAGGCGTCTCGTGAACTGTTCAGTATTACGACAAGGCAGACGTACAGTCGCAGACCATTCCATCGACTTCCGAACCCTGGCTAGACGAAGTTCTTGGAACACACCATCGTTGGTGGACGCGATTTTCTTCCATAGTTTGGCTGACTATATCAAGGACGAGTTGGTCTCCCATGAACTGCCTTCCACTCTTGATGAAGCCATCGCACTGACTGTCAGGATCGACAGAAGGATACAGACCCGTCGTCGTGAGAGGGGGCGCCAAGGTCCACCTACTACCGGCATTCGGAGAGATCCGACTGGGCTCCTGTCATCTACTGCCACTCACCCAGGTCAGCTTGATCAGTCTGAGCCTATGGAGATTGGGCGAGCCTCTCTCACTCCTGCAGAGCGCCAGCGCCGCTTCACCTCAAACCTCTGCCTCTATTGTGGAGGTGATGGACATCGTGTGGTAACCTGCCCTTTAAAGGGCCGAAGCTCACCGGGCATAGGGGGAGTCCGGTTGAGTTCAATGACCATCCAGTCCTCCGACCGCAAACCCCTGCTGCAAGTTCACCTCCGCCTCTCTGACTCAACTCACACCCTGGCTGCTCTGGTGGATTCTGGCGCCGAAGCCAACATAATGGACATCAAGCTGGCACGCCAACTGGGACTGGAGAACCTCCGTTGACACCTCCTATTCCTGCCCGGGCACTGGGACGGACACTTACTCGGATCGGTCACTCATGTCACGGCCCCGGTCTCGATGGGTCTGTCCGGAAACCATCAAGAAACTATCCAGTTTCACCTGCTCCCCTCTCCAGGCCAACCCCTCATCCTGGGTTACCCATGGCTCCGCCGGCACAACCCTCAGCTCGACTGGGTGACCGGGGTGATCAGGGAGTGGGGGAGAGGACTGCCACCGAACCTGCCTGCTTGCTGCCGCACTACCCCCTCGGGCCAGTACCTACTAACTCCGCTCCTGACCTCTCCAATGTCCCAGAATGCTACCATGGTCTCAGAGAGGTGTTTAACAAAGCAAGAGCCACATCTCTGCCCCCTCACCGACCGTACGACTGTGCCATCGACCTCCTCCCTGGAACAGCCCCTCCAAAGGGTCGTCTTTATTCGTTGTCTGCTCCTGAAAGAAAGTCCATGGAGGACTACATCAATGGCTCTCTGTCCGCAGGATTAATCCGTTTCATCTTCATCTCCTGCTGGTGCTGGCTTCTTCTTTGTGGGGAAGAAGGACGGATCTCTTCGCCCCTGCATCGACTACAGGGGACTCAACGACATCACAGTGAAAAACCGTTACCCTCTGCCTCTGCTCACCTCTGCTTTTGAGTTGCTCCAGGGAGCCACTGTTTTTACCAAGTTGGATCTCAGAAACGCTTACCACCTAGTGCGGATCCGGGAGGGAGATGAATGGAAAACCGCATTCAATACACCCAACAGGCCACTACGAGTATCTGGTTATGCCTTTTGGCCTCACCAATGCTCCTGCTGTGTTCCAGGCTCTAGTGAATGATGTACTGCGGGACATGTTAAACAAGTTTGTCTTCGTTTACCTGGATGACATCTTAATCTACTCCAGAAACCTGTCTGAACACACCCGCCATGTCCAGCAAGTCCTTCATCGTCTCTGGAGAATTCCCTCTACGCCAAGGCAGAGAAATGTGAGTTTCACGTCAAGACAGTGGCCTTCCTGGGGTACATAGTGGCAGAGGGAAGTATCCAAATGGATCCTGCCAAAGTATCAGCAGTCACTTCATGGCCAGTTCCGGAGAACAGAAAGAAGCTGCAACAGTTTTGGGGTTTGCTAACTTCTACAGAAAGTTTATCCGGAAACTACAGTACCGTTGCTGCCCCTCTCACTGCTCTAACCAGCACCAAGCAACCCTTCACCTGGACCCCAGCAGCCGACAAAGCCTTCAGTACCCTCAAGGTGAGGTTCACCTCCGCTCCCATCCTCCAGATGCCTGATGTGGACCGGCAATTCATTGTGGAGGTGGACGCCTCGGATGTGGGAGTTGGTGCTGTGATTTCTCAGTGGGCTGCGGAGGATAGGAAGCTCCATCCCTGTGCCTTTTTCTCACGTCGGTTGTCCCCCTCTGAGTGCAATTACGACATAGGGAACCGTGAGCTGCTGGCTGTGAAGCTTGCCTTGGAGGAGTGGCGTCACTGGCTGGAGGGGTCCCACATTCCATTTCTCGTTTGGACCGATCATAAGAACTTGGAGTACATCCGCACGGCCAAACGGTTGAACTCCAGGCAGTCCCGCTGGGCCCTGTTCTTCACCAGGTTTAATTTCACTCTGTCATACTGGCCTGGATCACGCGCAACACCAAGCCAGACGCCCTCTCCCGTCAATTCCAGAAGGATGACACCCCCCTCCAAGGACCCTGTGTCGATTCTGCCAAGTCCCTGCATCGTTGCAGCTCTGACCTGGGGCTGTTGAGGAACAGGTGCTGGAGGCTCTCCGTAACCAGCCAGGTCCCAGCACTTGCCCAGCTGACCGCCTTTTTGTCCCCGAAGACCTGAGGTCCCAGGTCGTTCAGTGGGGACATGACTCCCGCCTAGCTTGTCACCCTGGCTCCACCCGCACTTACAACCTGCTCGCCCAGAGGTTCTGGTGGCCCTCTCTGAGAAAGGATGTACGGGAATTCGTCCAAGCCTGCCCCATCTGCAACCAACACAAGTCGTCCTGCCAGCCCCCAGCCGGATTGCTGCAGCCCCTGCCTGTGCCCAGACGTCCCTGGTCTCACATCGCCCTTGACTTTGTCACGGGGCTGCCCCCTTCAAGTGGCATGACCGTCATTCTCACCATAGTTGACCGTTTCAGCAAGATGGCACACTTCATTCCCCTCCCCAAGCTCCCAACCGCCAAGGAGACCCGCCCAGGTGGTCCTGGAACACGTTTTTCGGATCCACGGACTGCCAAAGGATGTAGTTTCTGACCGTGGTCCACAATTCTCCTCCGCTTTTTGGAAGGAGTTCTGTCACCTGCTGGGAGCCACAGTCAGTCTGACTTCCGGATTCCATCCCCAATCCAATGGGCAGTCAGAGCGGGCTAATCAGGAGCTCGAGAAGGCACTGCGATGCATGACTTCACGCAACCCCCACTCCTGGTCGCAGCAATTGACATGGGTGGAGTACGCACACAATTCTCTGACCTGCTCTGCCATCGGTATGTCCCCTTTCCAATGTGTTTATGGATACCAGCCTCCTCTATTTGCCAGCCAGGAAGAGGAGGTTACTTGCCCATCTGCACTTGCTTTTGCCCGTCGATGTCGCCGCACCTGGTCACAAGCCCGAGCCACACTCCTCAGATCCGTTGCCAGCTACACTACCGGGGCCAACCGTCGGAGAATTCCTGCTCCCACCTACCATGTTGGTCAAAGGGTGTGGTTGTCATCGAAGAACCTGCCACTCAGGGTGGAGTCGCAGAAGCTGGCACCTCGGTTCATTGGCCCATTCCCTATCATAAGAGTGATTAGCCCAACTGCTGTCCGGCTCCAACTGCCTAATTCCCTGAGGGTGCACCCCACTTTCCATGTGTCTAAGATTAAGCCCATCCATGAGAGTCCGCTGGTCCCTGCTGCGCCTTGTCCTCCTCCTCCACGGCTCGTCGATGGTGGTCTGGTTTACACCGTCCGCCGCCTGCTTCGGTCCAGACGGAGGGGTAGGGGTCTCCAGTACCTCATTGACTGGGAGGGCTATGGACCTGAGGAAAGGACCTGGGTGCCAGCTAGTCGGATTGTGGATAGGACTCTCATCACCGCTTTCCACCAACGGCATCCTGATCAACCTGCAATCCGTAGGGGCCGCCCCAGAGGGGTCCCTAACCGTCCGGCCCGCTCGGCTTCCTGTCCTGTGCCTGATCCTGTCTCGGGACCTGTCCCATCTCCCGACCACGGCCCTCCGGCTTCCTCCGAGGATGAGGACGTTCACACTCGGACCGTTCGGAGGAGTTCTAGCCCTCCTCCGGCTCCCCTCCTCCCGCCCGGCGTGGTGTTGCTCTTGGGACTTCTGGGGCCGTCCCTTGGGGGGGGGGTTTCTGTCATGAGCCTCTCACTCCACCGGGTTACCACCTTAATTTTCTTCCACTCTGCTCACCACTCTCTCTACTCAGCCTACTAGCTCCACCTGTCCCTGCTCTGCTCTGCTCTATTACTCTGCCAGCTGCGCTGCATTACCCACTACCTCTCCCCAGTATTTAAGGCCCTGTCTTTCAGCTCTCCGGTGTCAGATCGTCTGCAAAGCTCACACCCGGAACCTGTTTGCTCTCGCGCTTCTGGCTCACCCTGGTTTTGTGACCCCGGACCTGCCTGATTTTTGGATACTCTTCTGCCCCAGGAGATCCAGACCTGCTTCTGCCATAACGACTCCTGACTACTCTTCAATCCCGGTAACTCTGACCAGCCTTCTGCCTTGCTACTACGTATTTTGGATTTCCCTTGAACTGTACTGCTGCCTTGTTTCATTCCGCCCTGTTGTGTCTGTGTCTCCCCCCCCCAGGACTTCTGGACCACCCACCACCGGCTTCATAGGACGCATCGCTGCCACTGGGGGGGGCACAGACCCAGCACATTGGACGGGATCCCTGTTACCCCTGGAGCCTTCATTTACTCCCCACTTCCCTTTTCCCTTAAGTTTTAATAAACTTTCTGGTGTGACGCAATTGTGGTCCTCTGGTCGTCTGTCTGAACCGTGACAGAGCAAACAGACACTGCACTTGACACGTTTATGAAATTGCTGATTCCAGTTACTAATAAGCATGCACCCATTAAGAAAATGACTGTAAAAACGGTTAAATCCCCGTGGATTGATGAGGAATTGAAAAATTGTACGGTTGAGAGGGATGAGGCAAAAGGAATGGCAAATAAGTCTGGCTGCACAACCGATTGGCAAACGTGCTGCAAATTAAGAAATCATGTGACTAAACTGAATAAAAAGAAGAAGAAACTACACTATGAAACAAAGATAAATGACATAAAGAATGATGGTAAAAAGCTTTGGAGACCTTAAATGAAATTTTGGGAGGCAAACTTAGCTCCATCATTCATTGAATCAGATGGCTCATTCATCACAAAACCGACTGATATTACCAACTACTTTAATAATTTTTTCATTGGCAAGATTAGCAAACTTAGGCATGACATGCCAGCAACAAACGATGACACTACACATCCAAGTATATCTGACCAAATTATCAAAGACAAGCATTGTAATTTTGAATTCCATAAAGTGAGTGTGGAAGAGGTGAAAACATTATTGTTGTCTATCAACAATGACAAGCCACCGGGGTCTGACAACTTGGATGGAAAATTACTGAGGATGATAGCGGACGATATTGCCACTCCTATTTGCCATATCTTCAATTTGAGCCTACAAGAAATTGTGTGCCCTCAGGCCTGGAGGGAAGCAAAAGTAATTCCGCTACCTAAAAATAGTAAAGCCCCCTTTACTGGCTCAAATAGCCGACCAATTAGCCTGTTACCAACCCTTAGTAAACTATTGGAAAAAATGGTGTTTGACCAGATACAATGCTATTTTACAGTAAACAAATTTACAACAAACTTTCAGCATGCTTATAGAGAAGGACATTCAACAAGCACAGCACTTACACAAATGACTGATGATTGGCTGAGAGAAATTGATGATAAAAAGATTGTGGGGGCTATTTTGTTAGACTTCAGTGCGGCTTTTGACATTACCGATCATAGTCTGCTGCTGGAAAAACGTAGGTGTTATGGCTTTACACCCCCTGATATATTGTGGATACAGAGTTACCTGTCTAACAGAACACAGAGGGTGTTCTTTAATGGAAGCCTCTCCAACATAATCCAGGTAGAATCAGGAATTCCCCAGGGCAGCTGTCTAGGCCCATTACTTTTTTCAATCTTTACTAATTACATGCCACTGGCTTTGAGTAAAGCCAGAGTGTCTATGTATGCGGATGACTCAACACTATACATGTCAGCTACTACAGCGACTGAAATGACTGCAACACTTAACAAAGAGCTGCAGTTAGTTTCAGAGTGGGTGGAAAGGAATAAGTTAGTCCTAAATATTTCTACAACTAAAAGCAATGTATTTGTGACAAATCATTCACTAAACCCTAAACCTCAACTAAATATTGTAATAAATAATGTGGAAATTGAGCAAGTTGAGGTGATTGGAGTAACCCTGGATTGTAAACTGTCATGGTCAAAACATATTGATATAACAGTAGCTAAGATGGGGAGAAGTCTGTCCATAATAAAGCACTGCTCTACCTTCTTAACAGCACTATCAACAAGGCAGGTCCTACAGGCTCTAGTTTTGTCACACCTGGACTACTGTTCAGTTGTGTGGTCAGGTGCCACAAAAACGGACTTAGGAAAATTGCATTTGGCTCAGAACAGGGCAGCACGGCTGGCCCTTGGATGTACACAGAGAGCTAACATTAATAATATGCATGTCGATCTCTCCTGGCTCAAAGTGGAGGAGAGATTGACTTCATCACTACTTGCATTTATGAGAGGTGTTGAAATGTTGGGTGCACTGAGCTGTCTGTTTGAATTACTGGCACACAGCTCGGACACCCATGAATACCCCTCAAGACATGCCACCAGAGGTCTCTTCACAGTCCCCAGGTCCAGAACTGACTATGGGAGGTGCACAGTACTACATAGAGCCATGACTACATGGAACTCTATTCCACATCAAGTAACTGATGCAAGTAGTAAAATTAGATTTAAAAAACAGATTAAAAAAACACCTTATGGAACAGCGGGGACTGTGAAGCAACACAAACATAGGCACAGACACACAAACACGATAACATACGCACTATACACACACGTACACATGGATTTTGTACTGTAGATATGTGGTAGTGGTGGAGTACCTTCCGGAGACATTTGAAACCCCACCTCTTTAAGGAATACCTGGGATAGGATAAAGTAATCCTTCTACCCCCCCCCAAAAAAAAAAACTGGCTATAGGGTGAATGCACCAATTTGTAAGTTGCTCTGGATAAGAGCGTCTGCTTAATGACGTAAATGTAAATGTAAATGAGTAGGGGCCTGAGGGCACACAGTGTGTTGTGAAATCTGTGAATGTATTGTAATGTTTTTTAAATTGTATGAACTTCCTTAATTTTGCTGGACCCCAGGAAGAGTAGCTGCTGCCTTGGCAGGAACTAATGGGGATCCATAATAAACCCCAGGAAGAGTAGCTGCTGCCTTGGCAGGAACTAATGGGGATCCATAATAAACCCCAGGAAGAGTAGCTGCTGCTTTGGCAGGAACTAATGGGGATCCATAATAAATACAAATATAAATACAAAGGGTCTGAATACTTATGTAACTAAGGTGTTTTCAGTTTTTTATTAATACATTTGCAAACATTTCTAAAAACCTGTTTTCACTTTGTCGTTATGGGGTATTGTGTGTAGATTGATGTGGAAAAGTTTTCATTTAATCAATTTTTGGAATAAGGCTGTAACCTAACAAAAAGTGGAAAAAGTTGCAAATACCGAATGAACTTTATATACACTGAGTGCACAAAACATTAGGAACACTTGCTCTTTCCATGACATAGACTGACCAGGTGAATCCAGGTGAAAGCTGTGATCCCTTATTGATCCCTTATGGATGTCACTTGTTAAATCTACTTCAATCAGTGTAGATGAAGGGGAGGTTAAAGAAGGATTTTTAAGCCTTGAGACGATTGAGACATGGATTGTGTATGTGTGCCATTCAGAGGGTGAATGGGCAAGACAAAATACTTAAGTGTCTTTGAATGGGGTATGGTTGTAGGTACCAGGTGCACCGGTTTGAGTGTGTCAATAACTGCAACGCTGATGGGTTTTTCACGCTCAACAGTTTCCCGTGTGCATCAAGAATGGTCAAACACCCAAAGGACATCCAGCCAACTTGACACAACTGTGGGAAGCATTGGAGTCAACATGCATCAAGAATGGTCCAACACCAGAACTAATCTAATCCACCTCCATCTGTCCCGTCCATCTACTACTGGAGGGAGGGAGGGAAGGGAGGGAGGGAGGGAGGGAGGGAGGGAGGGAGGGAGGGAAGGGAGGGAGGGAAGGGAAGGAAGGAAGGAAGGAAGGAAGGAAGGAAGGAAGGAAGGAAGGAAGGACGGAAGGAAGGAAGGAAGGAAGGAAGGAAGGAAGGAAGGAAGGAAGGAAGGAAGGAAGGAAGGAAGGAAGGAAGGAAGGGAAGGAGGGAGGGAGGGAGGGAGGAAGGAAAAGAAGGAAGAAGGAAGGAAGGGAGGAAGGAAGGAAGGATGGAAGGAAGGAAGGAAGGAAGGAAGGAAGGAAGGAAGG
>CM072231.1:371433-468933 GCA_036851935.1 Coregonus suidteri | reverse complement strand
TGCGGAGGGAACCGCCCTGTCTGACGCTGCAAGCATATGCTGGAAAATAAGATGTAGCAAGTAGCTGAAGGATTAAAACTGTTGTGTTTTGATGAACAGTCGTGCTGATTGGATAGGAATGGGAAAAGATGGCACAAGGGGAAGCAACTAGACACAGTAGAGATTCACCCAGTCATGACAAGCTGACGCCTACGAGTTGAGGCCCACAAAGAGTAACCAATTATCCGTCATGCAAAACCGATGAACTGCAGACCACTAGCCTGAAAGTCTCCCCAAAAGTACATGGATTGGAAGTGTCCGTTGTAAACCCTTATTCAGAGCTAACTCCTATTGAGATCTGAGATCAGGCACTATTGCAACCTTACCATAGAAACTGTAGGACCAACTGTAAAAAGGCACCGGAGTGTTAGCCAAATCCGAGCAGGTGCCAGATGAAACACTGAGTGTTACCCAAATCCGAGCAGGTGCCAGATGAAACACTGAGTGTTACCCAAATCCGAGCAGGTGCCAGATGAAACACTGAGTGTTACCCAAATCCGAGCAGGTGCCAGATGAAACACTGAGTGTTACCCAAATCCGAGCAGGTGCCAGATGAAACCTGCACACTAGCAGTAAAGGAACCAGTGTGGTAAACCCATTGCTGGGTAGCCGTAATGGTGGTGACTATGGGACCAAACCATTATTAGTAAGGGTAGGATGTTTGAAGCTTGTATAAAGAAGCATTTCCCCGGATCAGTTCAGCAAGGTGTCACCCAGTTCTTAAGACACTGAAGCTCCACCTGTAACAAGAAAAAAGCCAGTTCTTGATTGATATATTACTGTCGATGGCCACCCAGCCGCATGGTTTGCTGCTGGGAGGCTGGAGAATATTGCCATTATTCGAGATAGGACTGATTGCAGGGACTGACATGACATATCAAATAAACAGAATACATTTAGTTTCTGACTAAATGAAATAAAAATGCCAAGCGTGATGAGAGTTAAAGCCAGTGGTCTACTGAGCTCAAAAAGCATGGAGGAAATATCCCACTTGAATCAAATGTGACCCACCATCTCTTTTCAGCCTTATGTTTTTTACACTCAGAGTTCAAAATGGCATATATACAGTGGGGAGAACAAGTATTTGATACACTGCCGATTTTGCAGGTTTTCCTACTTACAAAGCATGTAGAGGTCTGTAATTTTTATCATAGGTACACTTCAACTGTGAGAGACGGAATCTAAAACAAAAATCCAGAAAATCACATTGTATGATTTGTAATTAATTAATTTGCATTTTATTGCATGACATAAGTATTTGATACATCAGAAAAGCAGAACTTAATATTTGGTACAAAAACCTTTGTTTGCAATTACAGAGAACATACGTTTCCTGTAGGTCTTGACCAGGTTTGCACACACTGCAGCAGGGGATTTTGGCCCACTCCTCCATACAGACCTTCTCCAGATCCTTCAGGTTTCGGGGCTGTCGCTGGGCAATATGGACTTTCAGCTCCCTCCAAAGATTTTATATTGGGTTCAGGTCTGGAGACTGGCTAGGCCACTCCAGGACCTTGAGATGCTTCTTACGGAGCCACTCCTTAGTTGCCCTGGCTGTGTGTTTCGGGTCGTTGTCATGCTGGAAGACCCAGCCACGACCCATCTTCAATGCTCTTACTGAGGGAAGGAGGTTGTTGGCCAAGATCTCGCGATACATGGCCCCATCCATCCTCCCCTCAATACGGTGCAGTCGTCCTGTCCCCTTTGCAGAAAAGCATCCCCAAAGAATGATGTTTCCACCTCCATGCTTCACGGTTTGGATGGTGTTCTTGGGGTTGTACTCATCCTTCTTCTTCTCCAAACACGGCGAGTGGAGTTTAGACCAAAAAGCTCAATTTTTGTCTCATCAGACCACATGACCTTCTCCCATTCCTCCTCTGGATCATCCAGATGGTCATTGGCAAACTTCAGATGGGCTTGGACATGCGCTGGCTTGAGCAGGGGGACCTTGCGTGCGCTGCAGGATTTTAATCCATGACGGCGTAGTGTGTTACTAATGGTTTTCTTTGAGACTGTGGTCCCAGCTCTCGTCAGGTCATTGACCAGGTCCTGCCGTGTAGTTCTGGGCTGATCCCTCACCTTCCTCATGATCATTGATGCCCCACGAGGTGAGATCTTGCATGGAGCCCCAGACCGAGGGTGATTGACCGTCATCTTGAACTTCTTCCATTTTCTAATAATTGCGCCAACAGTTGTTGCCTTCTCACCAAGCTGCTTGCCAATTGTCCTGTAGCCCATCCCAGCCTTGTGCAGGTCTACAATTTTATCCATGATGTCCTTACACAGCTCTCTGGTCTTGGCCATTGTGGAGAGGTTGGAGTCTGTTTGATTGAGTGTGTGGACAGGTGTCTTTTATACAGGTAACGAGTTCAAACAGGTGCAGTTAATACAGGTAATGAGTGGAGAACAGGAGGGCTTCTTAAAGAAAAACTAACAGGTCTGTGAGAGCCGGAATTCTTACTGGTTGGTAGGTGATCAAATACTTATGTCATGCAATAAATGCAAATTAATTACTTAAAAATCATACAATGTGATTTTCTGGATTTTTGTTTTAGATTCTGTCTCTCACAGTTGAAGTGTACCTATGATAAAAATTACAGGCCTCTACATGCTTTGTAAGTAGGAAAAACCTGCAAAATCGGCAGTGTATCAAATACTTGTTCTCCCCACTGTATATATATATATATATATATATATATATATATATATATAATATATATAATCCCATTCAGGAGAAAAAGGCATTCAAGCATTTAGCTGTGATTTTCACATTTAGTTTCTAAATCATACTGTACTGTACTGTACTGTTTAGTTTCTAAATCATACTGTACTGTACTGTCTTTGAGTCAGTCACAGAGTTTCTAAACCATACTGTACTGTCTTTGAGTCAGTCACAGAGTTTCTAAACCATACTGTACTGTCTTTGAGTCAGTCACAGAGTTTCTAAACCATACTGTACTGTCTTTGAGTCAGTCACAGAGTTTCTAAACCATACTGTACTGTCTTTGAGTCAGTCACAGAGTTTCTAAACCATACTGTACTGTCTTTGAGTCAGTCACAGAGTTTCTAAACCATACTGTACTGTCTTTGAGCCAGTCACAGAGTTTCTAAACCATACTGTACTGTCTGAGTCAGTCACAGAGTTTCTAAACCATACTGTACTGTCTTTGAGTCAGTCACAGAGTTTCTAAACCATACTGTACTGTCTTTGAGTCAGTCACAGAGTTTCTAAACCATTCTGTACTGTCTTTGAGTCAGTCACAGAGTTTCTAAACCATACTGTACTGTACTGTACTGTTTAGTTTCTAAATCATACTGTACTGTACTGTCTTTGAGTCAGTCACAGAGTTTCTAAACCATACTGTACTGTCTTTGAGTCAGTCACAGAGTTTCTAAACCATACTGTACTGTCTTTGAGTCAGTCACAGAGTTTCTAAACCATACTGTACTGTCTTTGAGTCAGTCACAGAGTTTCTAAACCATACTGTACTGTCTTTGAGTCAGTCACAGAGTTTCTAAACCATACTGTACTGTCTTTGAGTCAGTCACAGAGTTTCTAAACCATTCTGTACTGTCTTTGAGTCAGTCACAGTGTTTCTAAACCATACTGTACTGTCTTTGAGTCAGTCACAGAGTTTCTAAACCATACTGTACTGTCTTTGAGTCAGTCACAGAGTTTCTAAACCATACTGTACTGTCTTTGAGTCAGTCACAGAGTTTCTAAACCATTCTGTACTGTCTTTGAGTCAGTCACAGTGTTTCTAAAACCATACTGTACTGTCTTTGAGTCAGTCACAGAGTTTCTAAACCATACTGTACTGTCTTTGAGTCAGTCACAGAGTTTCTAAACCATACTGTACTGTCTTTGAGTCAGTCACAGAGTTTCTAAACCATTCTGTACTGTCTTTGAGTCAGTCACAGAGTTTCTAAACCATACTGTACTGTCTTTGAGTCAGTCACAGAGTTTCTAAACCATATTGTACTGTCTTTGAGTCAGTCACAGAGTTTTTAAACCATACTGTACTGTCTTTGAGTCAGTCACAGAGTTTCTAAACCATACTGTACTGTCTTTGAGTCAGTCCACAGAGTTTCTAAACCATACTGTACTGTCTTTGAGTCAGTCACATAGTTTTTCTAAACCATACTGTACTGTCTGAGTCAGTCACAGAGTTTCTAAACCATACTGTACTGTCTTTGAGTCAGTCACAGAGTTTCTAAACCATACTGTACTGTCTGAGTCAGTCACAGAGTTTCTAAACCATACTGTACTGTCTTTGAGTCAGTCACAGAGTTTTTCTAAACCATACTGTACTGTCTTTGAGTCAGTCACAGAGTTTCTAAACCATACTGTACTGTCTTTGAGTCAGTCACAGAGTTTCTAAACCATTCTGTACTGTCTGAGTTAGTCACAGAGTTTCTAAACCATACTGTACTGTCTTTGAGTCAGTCACAGAGTTTCTAAACCATTCTGTACTGTCTTTGAGTCAGTCACAGAGTTTTCTGAACCATACTGTACTGTCTTTGAGTCAGTCACAGAGTTTCTAAACCAATCTGTACTGTCTTTGAGTCAGTCACAGTGTTTCTAAACCATACTGTACTGTCTTTGAGTCAGTCACAGAGTTTCTAAACCATACTGTACTGTCTTTGAGTCAGTCACAGAGTTTCTAAACCATTATGTACTGTCTTTGAGTCAGTCACAGAGTTTCTAAACCATACTGTACTGTCTTTGAGTCAGTCACAGAGT
Source organism: Coregonus suidteri (assembly GCA_036851935.1). Taxonomy (NCBI): domain Eukaryota; kingdom Metazoa; phylum Chordata; class Actinopteri; order Salmoniformes; family Salmonidae; genus Coregonus; species Coregonus suidteri. The sequence goes on along the minus strand of CM072231.1, from coordinate 464,150 downwards.
TTCTAAACCATACTGTACTGTCTTTGAGTCAGTCACAGAGTTTCTAAACCATACTGTACTGTCTTTGAGTCAGTCACAGAGTTTCTAAACCATACTGTACTGTCTGAGTCAGTCCTGTGTCTAAATAACTCTGTAAAAGAAAGGCGGCTGTACGTTGATCCTGCTGCTCTGATTGCATAGAGTGAAGCTGTATTTCTCTGTCCACTCGCTTCATAATTTCACCTGATCACTTTTCCTTGCACGTTTTCGGTCGCTTCATTATTTCACCCAATCACTTTTTCTCGCATGTTTTGGGTCTGATCATTTCGATTGCTGCTGCCTGCTACTATGATAAATCACCATGGCGAGGACGTTTGTTATCAAGCTATCAATGTGCATAATATCTAAGAAGTGGGGAAAGGGAAAAAATATGAAACACTAATGCGCATTCTGACTGAGTGACAGTAAACTTGGATGCCCGCTGCAAATTGAGGACACAGACGCACACACAGACACACCTACACACCCTCCCATCTGCACGCTGCTCCTAATCTGCAGCTTTGTTGCAGTGAAAACGTGCAGGCAGGTATTTTTCCAACATTACATTTACATTACATTTACGTCATTTAGCAGACGCTCTTATCCAGAGCGACTTCCAAATAGGTGCATTCACCTTATAGCCAGTGGGATAACCACTTTACAATGTTTTATTTTTTTATTTATTTTTTTGGGGGGGGGGGGGTGGGGGGGGGGGGGGGGGGGGGGGGGGGGGGGGGTTATTGGGGTAAGGGGGGGTAGAAGGATTACTTTATCCTATCCCAGGTATTCCTTAAAGAGGTGGGGTTTCAAATGTCTCCGGAAGGTGGTGAGTGACTGTGGACGTGTCCTGGCATAGTGAGGGAGCTTGTTCCACCATTGGGGTGCCAGAGCAGCGATCTTTTAGGCATATTAAAACACTTCAGTTTTTTCCGATCATGAGTACCATCTGTCAATTCACGGATACGATTAGGAATTCGAGTATGGCCATGTTGGCACTCCCCTACCAGACACTCCCCTACCAGACACTCCCCTACCAGACACTCCCCTACCAGACACACCCTACCAGACACTCCCCTACCAGACACTCCCCTACCAGACACTCCCCTACCAGACACTCCCCTACCAGACACTCCCCTACCAGACACACCCCTACCAGACACTCCCCTACCAGACACTCCCCTACCAGACACACCCCTACCAGACACTCCCCTACCAGACACTCCCCTACCAGACACACCCCTACCAGACACACTTGTCTAAACTGATGGGTCATGTGAAGGAAATGCTATAACCACCCCCCAGCCACATCTAGCTGAGTGGATGGGTCACTATTGTCTAGACATGTACACATGTTCATGAGATACAATAGATGGCCGTAATCACCCCCAGACACACCTGGCTAACTTGATGGGTCATGTAATCATCTGGTGAAGTGGAGTCTTTTGTTTAGACATGTAGCTAGCTAGCTAGTTAAACAGTGAACCATAAACCGTGGTCCTCTGTAGCTCAGCTGGTAGAGCACGGCGCTTGTAACGCCAAGGTAGTGGGTTCGATCCCCGGGACCACCCATACACAAAAATGTATGCACGCACGACTGTAAGTCGCTTTGGATAAAAGCGTCTGCTAAATGGCATATTATTATTATTATTAATCCCAACCCATACTACTAGCAATACAAACTGATTGTCAGAGCTAGCCACCATGCATGAAATGCTGTGGTATGAACCTGCAGGTACTGTAGCTAAAGCTAACCAACTAGGTTCAATGTTAGCTACCTAGCTAAAATTATTCTGTAACTAGCAATGCAAATGGCTTTCTGAGATACTAATAATATTACTACACAGATCATGCACATAACGTTAGCGAGCCAGCAAGCTAACGTTCACTAGCTAGCTAAGAGTACGCTTTAAATTACAATGAAAATGACTTTCTGACAAAATTTGAAACGTATAATATCTGAAAATGTAGCTAGACTCTTACCCGTATACATGGATGAGCGCTTCACGGTAGACTAGATTTGGTAACTCTGTTTAGTTTCTGCAGCTTGTTTGGCCCGCGTTGTGTCAAGTCACTCCGGTCACACTGACCGTGTGCAGTAGTCCATCACAACTTTTTCCCACTGATATTTGTCGATAGCGCCTGCAGGACAGCAATGTTGTTGAGAGCATATATTTCTAAAAAGCCACGGTAGCAAGGATTATCTACACATACTGAGCAGCTCATGCTATAGACAGAAGCGTGCTACATGGCAGACCAATCCGAACTCATCTCTCGGCATGTCCAGCCCACCCATTATCTCAGCTAATCATGGCTAGCGGGAAGGTTCCTGTCTTTTTTCATGGCTTAACCAACTAGGCTCGTAATTTAACAATTGTATTCGTATATACAGATGACATGCAAGTTTGTTATTAAGGCACATGAACGTTCACCTGTCCCAGAAGGCATTTCTGCAACAACAAAAAAACATTTAGATTAAAAAATATATATATATATGTTCAAATCCCTCTCCTGTGAAGTAGTGACATGCGACATACAGTTGAAGTTGGAAGTTTACATACACCTTAGCCAAATATATTTAAACTCAGTTTATCACAATTCCTGACATTTAATCCTAGTAAAAAATCCCTGTCTTAGGTCAGTTAGGATCAACACTTTATTCTAAGAATTTGAAATGTTAGAATAATAGTAGAGAGAATGATTTATTTCAGCTTTTATTATTTCATTATTATTATTTATTTTATTATTTTATATTTATTTATTTCAAGTTTACATACACTCAATTAGTATTTGATAGCATTGCCTTTAAATTGTTTAACTTGGGGGTCAAACATTTCTGGGTAGCCTTCCACAAGCTTCCCACAATAAGTTGGGTGAGTTTTGGCCCATTCCTCCTGACAGAGCTGGTGTAACTGAGTCAGGTTTGTAGGCCTCCTTGCTCGCACATGCTTTTTCAGTTCTGCTCACACATTTTCTATAGGATTGAGGTCAGGGCTTTGTGATGGCTACTCCAATACCTTGACTTTTTTGTCCTTAAGCCATTTTGCCACAACATTGGAAGTATGCTTGGGGTCATTATCCATTTGGAAGACCCATTTTTGACCAAGCTTTAACTTCCTGGCTGATGTCTTGAGATGTTGCTTCAATATATCCACATAATTTTCCTTCCTCATGATGCCATCTATTTTGTGAAGTGCACCAGTCCGTCCTGCAGCAAAGCACCCCCACAGCATGATGCTGCCACCCCGTGTTTCACGGTTGGGATGGTGTTCTTCGGCTTGCAAGCATTCCCCTTTTTCCTCTAAACATAACGATGGTCATTATGGCCAAACAGTTCTATTTTTGTTTCATCAGACCAGAGGACATTTCTCCAAAAAGTACGATCTTTGTCCCCATGTGCAGTTGCAAACCGTAGTCTGGCTTTTTTATGGCGGTTTTGGAGCAGTGGCTTCTTTCTTGCTGAGTGGCCTTTCAGGTTATGTCGATATAGGACTTGTTTTACTGTGGATATAGATACTTTTGTACCTGTTTTCTCCAGCATCTTCACAAGGTCATTTGCTGTTGTTCCGGGATTGATTTGCACTTTTCGCACCAAAGTACGTTAATCTCTAGGAGACAGAACGCGTCTCCTGCCTGAGCGGTATGCCGGCTGCGTGGTCCCATAGTGTTTATACTTGCGTACTATTGTTTGTACAGATGAACGTGGTACCTTCAGGCTTTTGGAAATTGCTCCCAAGGATGAACCAGACTTGCGGAGGTCTACAAATAGTTTTCTGAGATCTTGGCTGATTGCTTTTTATTTTCCCATGATGTCAAGCAAAGAGGCACTGAGTTTGAAGGTAGGCCTTGAAATACGTCCACAGGTACACCTCCAATTGACTCAAATTATGACAATTAGCCTATCAGAAGCTTCTAAAGCCATGACATCATTTTCTGGAATTTCCCACGCTGTTTAAAGGCACAGTCAACTTAGTGTATGTAAACTTCTGACCCACTGGAATTGTGATACAGTGAATTATAAGTGAAATAATCTGTCTGTAAACAATTGTTGGAAAAATGACTTGTGTCATGCACAAATTAGATGTCCTAACCGACTTGCCAAAACTATAGTTTATTAACAAGAAATTTGTGGAGTGGTTGAAAAACAAGTTTTAATGACTCCAACCTAAGTGTATGTAAACTTCCAACTTCAACTGTAAGCCTATGTTCCTGAAACGGGTCATATATGGTTCAGTGTTCTCCATGAATAGCCACAGGAGATTATCCGTCAATGAGCATTTACAATAAATCAGACCAGATTTGAACTGAACTGAATGATAATGTTATAATCAACGTGGAATGACGGCTAACCGCAGCTGCGACTCTAAGGTGCGTAATTTATCAGCTCTCTTCTCCTGGGGGTAAACATGGAGCAAATCATCGCGGCAAATGCTCAATGCTACCAATAAACTCTGCTATGAAAAGGATACGCCGTAGCCTGCGTATGGTTGTAAATCCGACTGGATAGCCGCCGGTGCCGGGTCTTTGGTCACAGCAGCCGAGAAAGGGGCCCGGCTGCATAGGGGCCAAGGAAGCAGGAACAGCCTGGTCGGAGACGCCCATAGCTGGCGAAGCCGAAACCGGAGCATTTCCTTCCCTCTGGGAGAAAGACATCTGGGAGAAAGACATCTGGGAGAAAGACATCTTCTCCCAGAAAAAGGGATGCTATCGTCTGGGAGTTGCAGAGATAAGCCGAGTACATCTGTAGCCAGATGAGATGAGCTCATGGCTGGATATGCCTGGAATCTCTGTGACGCCCTTTCGGCCGGAATAACCCGGAAGTTGAAAGCTGGAAAAGGGCCCACTTGCCTAATGGCAATTCTAACTTCCTCTCTGGGAAATCCTAGTCATGAGAAATCACCTGGAACCTGGGAGTGGGTGTAGATTGATCGCTGTAACACGGCACGTGTCCTCTCCCTCATGGGACTTAAAACCAGTTAAATGTAACTAAATATAATCAAAAGTGTAATCTACGTAATCCCCAAAAGTATTGATATATCATGAGAGGGCCTTAAACAATAACTTGTAATGCTGCATACTGAAAGGTTAAAGTAGTTACTGTTGAGGTGTAGTAACTTTTGAGTACAGAGTACAAATATCATAAAAATACAAAAATATGAAACATTTTACACAATTTATTTCCTATTCAACAAAACTGTATGAATAAGGTTTGAAATGACTTATATGCTTTCTAAATGTACTATAATCAAATGAGATTTCACCTTCCTTATAACTGTAAAATACATATTTGTATGTTTAGTGTTAGAGAAAATGTGCATATTTTATAAAGGTCTATAAGTGAGCAGTCTTGGTTAAGTGACCCGTCTTGAAGCCTGACTGGTTAGGGTCGAGAAGATTGTTCTGAGAAAGATAACGAGAGAGTTGATCAGAGACACTCAAGTGTTTTGGAAAGAAAATAAGTCTGGAGTTCTTGACGTCAGATGAGTCGAGTTTTGGTTTCTTGAGGAGGGGAGCGACTCGGGCCCTTTTGAAGTCAGAAGGGATATTCAACACATTCCGGAGCTGTGATATTCAACACATTCTGGAGCTGTAATATTTAACACATTCTGGAGCTGTGATATTCAACACATTCTGGAGCTGTGATATTCAACACATTCTGGAGCTGTGATATTCAACACATTCTGGAGCTGTGATATTCAACACATTCTGGAGCTGTAATATTTAACACATTCTGGAGCTGTGATATTCAACACATTCTGGATTTGTGATATTCAACACATTCTGGAGCTGTGATGAATATTGTAATATTCAACACATTCTGGAGCTGTAATATGCAACACATTCTGGAGCTGTGATATTCAACACATTCTGGAGCTGTGATATGCAACACATTCTGGAGCTGTGATATTCAACACATTCTGGAGCTGTGATATTCAACACATTCTGGAGCTGTGATATGCAACACATTCTGGAGCTGTGATATTCAACACATTCTGGAGCTGTGATATTCAACACATTCCGGAGCTGTGATATGCAACACATTCTGGAGCTGTAATATTCAACACATTCTGGAGCTGTGATATGCAACACATTCTGGAGCTGTGATTAATATTGTAATATTCAACACATTCTGGAGCTGTGATGTGCAACACATTCTGGAGCTGTGATTAATATTGTAATATTCAACACATTCTGGAGCTGTGATATTCAACACATTCCGGAGCTGTGATATTCAACACATTCTGGAGCTGTAATATGCAACACATTCTGGATTTTTGATATTCAACACATTCTGGAGCTGTGATACGCAACACATTCTGGAGCTGTGATGAATATTGTAATATTCAACACATTCTGGAGCTGTGATATTCAACACATTCTGGAGCTGTGATATTCAACACATTCTGGAGCTGTAATATGCAACACATTCTGGATTTGTGATATTCAACACATTCTGGAGCTGTGATACGCAACACATTCTGGAGCTGTGATGAATATTGTAATATTCAACACATTCTGGAGCTGTGATATGCAACACATTCTGGAGCTGTGATATTCAACACATTCTGGAGCTGTAATATGCAACACATTCTGGATTTGTGATATTCAACACATTCTGGAGCTGTGATTAATATTGTAATATTCAACACATTCTGGATTTGTGATATTCAACACATTCTGGAGCTGTAATATGCAACACATTCTGGATCTGTGATATTCAACACATTCTGGAGCTGTGATTAATATTGTAATATTCAACACATTCTGGAGCTGTAATATGCAACACATTCTGGAGCTGTAATATGCAACACATTCTGGAGCTGTGATATTCAACACATTCTGGAGCTGTGATATTCAACACATTCTGGAGCTGTGATACGCAACACATTCTGGAGCTGTGATGAATATTGTAATATTCAACACATTCTGGAGCTGTGATATGCAACACATTATGGAGCTGTGATATTCAACACATTCTGGAGCTGTGATATTCAACACATTCTGGATCTGTGATATTTAACACATTCTGGAGCTGTGATATGCAACACATTCTGGAGCTGTGATATTCAACACATTCTGGAGCTGTGATATTCAACACATTCTGGAGCTGTGGATCAAGTTGGATGGGTTCCGCTGGTGTACCGCAATCTTACCACAGATTCTCAATTGGATTGAGGTCTGGGCTTTGACTAGGCCATTCCAAGACATTTAAATGTTTCCCCTTAAACCACTCAAGTGTTGCTTTAGGTGAACCTCTGTTCCAGTCTCAAATCTCTGGAAGACTGAAACAGGTTTCCCTCAAGAATTTCCCTGTATTTAGCGCCATCCATCATTCCTTCAATTCTGACCAGTTTCCCAGTCCCTGCCGATGAAAAACATCCCCACAGCATGATGCTGCCACAATCATGCTTCCCTGTGGGGATGGTGTTCTCGGGGTGATGAGAGGTGTTGGGTTTGCACCAGACATAGCGTTTTCCTTGATGGCCAAAAAGCTCAATTTTAGTCTCATCTGACCAGAGTACCTTCTTCCATATGTTTGGGGAGTCTCACACATGCCTTTTGGCCAACATCAAACGTGTTTTTTTTTCTTTAAGCAATGGCTTTTTTCTGGCCACTCTTCCGTAAAGCCCAGCTCTGTGGCTTAAAGTGGTCTTATGGACTCCAATCTCCGCTGTGGAGCTTTGCAGCTCCTTCAGGGTTATCTTTGTTGTCTTTGTTGCCTCTCTGATTAATTGCTGTCCCAGACGACTGTGTTATCTCACTCTCTGTGGCCGATGTGAGTAAGACTTTTAAACAGGTTGACACTCGCAAGGCCGCTGGGCCAGATGGAAATACCAGGGCACGTTCTCAGAGCATGCGCATACTGGTAAGTATTTTCATGGACATTTTAAACATCTCCTTGTCCCAGATTGTAACCCCAACATGTTTCAGGCAGACCTCCATTGTCCCTGTTCCTAAGAAGTCAAATGTAACTTGCCTAAACAACTACAGTCACATAGCACTCACATAAGTAGCATTGCAATGCTTTGAAAGGCTGGCCATGGCTCACATCGACACCATCATCCCAGACACCCTGGACCCAATTCGCGTACCGCCCTGATAGATCCACAGACGATGCAATCTCTATTGCACTCCACACAGCCTTCTCCCACCTGGACAAGAGGAATACCTATGTGAGAATGCTGTTCATTGACTACAGCTCAGTGTTCAACACCATAGTGCCCACAAAGCTCATCGTTAAATCAAATCAAAAATCAAATCAAAATGTGTTTGTCACATGCTGTAGACTAACTGGGCCCTTCCCAACAATGCAGAGAGAAAGAAAATAGATACATAATGGAAAAGTAAAACAAGTAATAATAAAAGTAATAATAAATACACAATGAGTGACGATAACTTGGCTATATACACAGGGTACCAGTATGATAACTTGGCTATATACACAGGGTACCAGTATGATAACTTGGCTATATACACAGGGTACCAGTATGATAACTTGGCTATATACACAGGGTACCAGTATGATAACTTGGCTATATGCACAGGGTACCAGTATGATAACTTGGCTATATACACAGGGTACCAGTAGGAGTCGATGTGCAGGGGTACGAGGTTTGAGGTAGATATGTATAGTACATATAACTAGGAATAAAGTAATTAGGCAAAAGGATAGATAATAGACAGTAGCAGCAGTATACTGTAGGTAGGGGTAAAGTGACTAGACAACAGGATAGATAATAGACAGTAGCAGCAGTATACTGTAGGTAGGGGTAAAGTGACTAGACAACAGGATAGATAATAGACAGTAGCAGCAGTATACTGTCTGTAGGGGTAAAGGGACTAGGCAACAGGATATATAATAGAGAGTAGCAGCAGTATACTGTAGGTAGGGGTAAAGTGACTAGGCAACAGGATAGATAATAGACAGTAGCAGCAGTATACTGTCTGTAGGGGTAAAGGGACTAGACAACTGGATAGATAATAGACAGTAGCAGCAGCGTATGTGATGAGTAAAAAAAAAAGTTTTTGCAAAAAGGGTGAATGCAGACAGTCCGTGTAGCTATTTACATTTAACATTTTAGCAGACGCTCTTATCCAGAGCGACTTACAGTTAGTGAATACATTTTTTATTTATATGTATATTAATTGTTTTATACTGGCCCCCCATGGGAATCGAACCCACAACCCTGGTGTTGCAAACACCATGCTCTATCAACTGAGCTACATCCCTGCCGGACATTCCCTCCCCTACCCTGGACGGTGCTGGGCCAATTGTACGCCGCCCATGAGTCTCCCGATCGCGCCCGGTTGCGACAGAGCCTGGATTCGAACCAGGATCTCTAGTGGCACAGTTAACACTGCGATGCAGTGCCTTAGACCACTGCACCACTCAGGTTCTATTTGGTCAACTATTTACCTAACTATTGATTAAGCAGTCTTATGGTTTGGGGGTAGAAGCTGTTCAGGATCCTATTGGTTCCAGACTTGCAGTGCGGTAGCAGAGAGAACAGTCTAGGACTTGGGTGGATGGAGTCTTTGAGAATTTGTAGGGCCTTCTTCTGACACCATCTGGTTTAGAGGTCCTGGATGGTAGGGAGCTTGGCCCCAGTACTGGGCCGTACGCACTACCCTCTGTAACACCTTGCTGTCGGATGCCAATTAGTTGCCATACCAAGCGGTGATGCAGCCAGTCAAAATGCTCTCGATGGTGCAGCTGTAGAAAGTTTTGAGGATCGTCAACACACACACACAAACACACACACACAAACACGCACGCACGCACACACACACACACACACACACACACACACACACACACACACACACACACACACACACACACACACACACACACACACACACACACACACACATTCCACATATACTGCTGTTTATTATCTATCCTGATTGTCACTTTTACCCCTACCTACACCTAGATATTACCTCAATTACCTCAACTACCTGGTAACCCTGCACATTGACTCAGTACTGGTACTCCTTGTATATAGCCTCATTACTACCTGGTACCCCTGCACGTTGACTCAGTAATTTTCTTACTTTTTAAATCTGCATTGTTGGGAAAACACTAGTAGCATTTCACAGTGAAGTCTACACCTGTTGTATTCGGCGCATGTGACAAATATAATTTTATTTGATTAGATTGATTTGATAGTCAGATTAACTGATAACTGACACAGACGTGGTGGCGTAGATATGAATGCCATGAACCAAGAGGTTATGAGTTCAAATCACAAATGAGGACATGTTGAATAATAATTACTGCATAAATGAACATGCACAATGTAATCATGTATGTCAACATCTATCAAAAATGTACATTGAAAACACTGTGTGTGTAACCAGTTGAACATCGTTTTTAGATGCCCAAGTATTAATTCATGTGAGACAAATTGAACAAACACATAATTCTAAATTGACTGAATTTGTTTTGTTTTGTTCAGGTAACAATTGGGCCAGAAAGTTGAGTAGACAAAAAAAGTATGTGGATCCAGTTACTTAATAATAATTACTTGAAACCACTAGATTTGTCGATGTTTCGGTGTGAAAATCATCCTATTCTCCCTTAGTTTTTCAAGTCCATTTATTTGTGATATTTAATATTTCATTGTGCATTGTGGATGTCACTGGGCAGGTCGGTCGATTCACATGCAACTCTCCGCACCGGCCCTTTGATCCACTGACCGGGACTAATCTCACATGGAGAACAAATGGAAGGAATATCGTCATATTTCATGGGAATTGGCACAAAAGGTTAAGCTTCCCTAAGACGGCCATTAGCTGTAAATGTTGATTGAATCAGTGAATCCTCATCAGAGAATCTGAGATCATTTAGAACTAAAGGTGGTTGAAACACTCAGCTACAGAAACAACTATATTTTCGCCCTCAGGAGAGAGAGGAGGATGTTCTGGACTATGAGTGGTACTAACCCTAACCCTAACCCTAACCCTAACCCTCAGGAGAGAGAGGAGGATGTTCTGGACTATGAGTGGTACTAACCCTAACCCTAACCCTAACCCTAACCCTAACCCTCAGGAGAGAGAGGAGGATGTTCTGAACTATGAGTGGTACTAACCCTAACCCTAACCCTAACCCTAACCCTCAGGAGAGAGAGGAGGATGTTCTGAACTATGAGTGGTACTAACCCTAACCCTAACCCTAACCCTCAGGAGAGAGAGGAGGATGTTCTGGACTATGAGTGGTACTAACCCTAACCCTAACCCTAACCCTAACCCTCAGGAGAGAGAGGAGGATGTTCTGGACTATGAGTGGTACTAACCCTGACCCTAACCCTAACCCTAACCCTAACCCTCAGGAGAGAGAGGAGGATGTTGGGAAACAGAATGAGGTTTTAACCCTATAAAGACTAGAATCACCCGGTCGTTTCAACAACACCCCTAAATAAACAGAGCATGGAAACATAACATTTAGATTGTACACTTTTAGAAAGCTTTCACAGCGACGTGGTCTAGTGTTTACATCCATTCAGCGTCTCACAGTGCGTCATAAATTCCATGTAGAAACATAATACCCAGACTGCTGAATCCCCATTGGGTACTTAAAAGCTATTCACAATAGAGAGTTGAATTGTTCTGGCAAACAACATTCATTCCAATGACAAAATATCAAGGGGAAGATGTAAAAAATACATTTAAAGCAGCATAAATGTTCGGTGTGTTTAAGAGCTCTCAGGAAAGCCCAAGGGTCTCGTTGGGAAAGGCCTTTGTTCCTGGTCAGGATGTATGTATCCCATATGACAAGATGGTTTCCTGCTGCTAGAACATATCTAAAGTATACAGTTGAAGTCAGAAGTTTACATACACCTTAGCCAAATGCATTTAAACTCAGTTTTTCACAATTCCTGACATTTAATCCTAGTAAAACTTCCCTGTCTTAGGTCAGTTAGAATCAGCACATTATTTTAAGAACGTGAAATGTCAGAATAATAGTAGAGAGAATGATTTATTTAAGCTTTTATTTCTTTCATCACATTCCCAGTGGGTCAGAAGCATTGCCTTTAAATTGTTTAACTTGGGGGTCAAACATTTCGGGTAGCCTTCCACAGGCTTCCCACAATAAGTTGGCTGAATTTTGGACCATTCCTCCTGACAGAGCTGGTGTAACTGAGTCAGGTTTGTAGGTCTCCTTGCTCGCACACACTTTTTCAGTTCTGCCCAAACATTTTCTGATGGCCACTCCAATACCTTGACTTTGTTGTCCTTAAGCTATTTTGCCACAACTTTGGAAGTATGCTTGGGGTCATTGTCCATTTGGAAGACCCATTTGCGACCAAGCTTTAACTTCCTGTCTGATGTCTTGAGATGTTGCTTCAATATATCCACATAATTTTTTCCTTCCTCATGATGCCATCTATTTTGTGAAGTGCACCAGTCCCTCCTGCAGCAAAGCACCCCCACAGCATGATGCTGCCACCCCCGTGCTTCACGGTTGGGATGGTGTTGTTCTTCGGCTTGCAAGCACCCCCTTTTTCCTCCAAACATAACGATGGTCATTATGGCCAAACAGTTCTATTTTTGTTTCATTAGACCAGAGGACATTTCTCCAAATAGTACGATCTTTGTCCCCATGTGCAGTTGCAAACCGTAGTCAGGCTTTTTATTGGCGGTTTTGGAGCAGTGGCTTCTTCCTTGCTGAGCGGCCTTTCAGGTTATGTCGATATAGGACTCGTTTTACTGTGGGTATAGATACTTTTGTACCTGTTTCCTCCAGCATCTTCACAAGGTCCTTTGCTGTTGTTCTGGGATTGATTTGCACTTTTCTCACCAAAGTATGTTAATCTCTAGGAGACAGAACGCATCTCCTTCCTGAGCGGTATGACGGCTGCAAGGTCCCATAGTGTTTATATTTATGTAGAAACATCTCAAGGATGATCAATGGAAACATGATGTACCTGAGCTCAATTTCGAGTCTCATAGCAAAGGGTCTTAATACTTATGTAAATAAGGCATTTCTGTTTTTATTTGTAATTGTCACACCCTGGCTCTGGGGACTCTATATGTTGAGCCAGGGTGTGTAAATTCTATGTGTTTATGTTCTGTGTGGTATTTCTATGTTGGCCCGAGTGGCTCCCAATCAGAGGCAACGAGTGTCAGCTGTTGCTGGTTGTCTCTGATTGGGAGCCATATTTAAACAGTCTGTTTCCCTTAGTGTTTGTGGGATCTTGTTTCCGTTTGGTTGTTTCTGTGTTAACCGTAGGACTGCACGTTTTGTTTATTGTTTTGTTGTTATATTATCACTTAAGATAATAAAGTTAAGTATGTTCGCAACTAACGCTGCGCATTGGTCTACTCTCTATAACGATCGTGACAGTAATCCATTTGCAAACATTTCTAAAAAACGTTTTTTGCTTTGTCATTATGAAATATTGTGTGTATATTGATGAGGATTTTAAAAAGAAAAATCTATTTTAGAATAAGGCTGTTATGTAACAAAATGTGGAACAAGTCAAGGGGTCTGAATACTTTCCAAATGCGCTGTATATACTATAACATACATAAAGTTTACACACTATAGCATACATTACATACAGTATATATGCCTTGAATTCTAAATAAATCACAGACAGTGTCACCAGCAAAGCAACCCCCCACCATAACACCTCCTCCTCCATGCTTTACGGTGGGAACTACACATGCGTAGATCATCCATTCACCCACACCGCGTCTCACAAAGACACGCCGGTTTGAACCAAAAATCTCAAATTTGGACTCCAGACCAAAGGACACATTTCCACCAGTCTGATGTCCATTGCTCGTGTTTCTTGGCCCAAGCAGGTCTCCTTCCTCTTATTGGTGTCCTTTAGTAGTGGTTTCTATGCAGCAATTCGACCGTGAAGGCCTGATTCACACAGTCTCCTCTGAACAGTTGATTTTGAGATGTGTCTGTGACCAACTCTGTGAAGCATTTATTTGGGCTGCAATTTCTGAAGCTGGTAACTCTTATGAACTTATCCTCTGCAGCAGAGGTAACTCTGGGTCTTCCATTCCTGTGGCGGTCCTCATGAGAGCCAGTTTCATCATAGCGCTTGATGTTTTTTTGCGACTGCACTTGAAGAAACTTTCAAAGTTCTTTACATTTTCCGGATTGACTGACCTTCACACCTTAAAGTAATGATGGACCGTCATTTCTCTTTGCTTATTTGAGCTGTTCTTGACATAATATGGACTTGGTATTTTACCAAGTAGGGCTATCTTCTGTACCCCCCCCCCCCCCCCCCCCCCCCCCCTACCTTGGCACAACACAACTGATTGGCTCAAACACATTAAGGAAAGAAATTCCACAAATTAACTTTTAAGAAGGCACACCTGTTAATTGAAATACATTCCAGGTGACTACCTCATGAAGCTGGTTGAGAGAATGCCAAGAGTGTGCAAAGCTGTCATCAAGGCAAAGGGTGGCTATTTGAAGAATCTCAAATATATCAAATATATTTTGATTTGATTAACACTTTTATGGTTACTACATGATTCCATATGTTTTATTTCATAGTTTTGATGTCTTCATTATTATTCTACAATGTAGAACATATAAAGTAATAAAATAAAGAAAAACCCTTGAATGAGTAGGTGTGTCCAAACTTTTGACTGGTAGTGTATGTGGCAGTGGCGGCTCCTGAAAAAATTCTCAGGGGGGGCAATTTTTCTGATGATTTAGGTGACCTACACACATTTTAAAAAAGATATGTCCAGCAACAACATGAAGACAGGGGCAGCATATAAGTCAATACCAGAAGCATTTATTGACTGATCTCAAAAGTGTTGGCTTACCAGGGTTGGTGGAGCCCTCAGTTTCATCTTTGCCTCGCAATTCTTTTCTTTAAGCTAACTCAAACACTCCGCAAAACTTTACACACTGGATTAGCCGGCTGAGGATGTGGCGGTTCTTGCTAATGTCGTAGTAAATATATTTGTTATAGTGAATATGGAATATGATATGTTGAGTAAAATGTTGTGCTAAGATCTATTTAGGTCAGGAGCTGGTTATAAGTTCTGTTCCTATCCAATAACAATGGACAAAAGGGTCCTATCTTGTCAGCCTTGTCAGTTTCAGTTCTCCAGTAAACTCTTGTGATTATCAACACTAACCTCATCGTTGTGGCGGCGGACAGCTAGCCTGTATCCCTCATCCAGTTGAGTGGGAATGTTCACTCCCCAAAGCAGACAATCTCAAACAGCTATCCATGTGGGTCTTTGACAGCTCATGTTTCTTAATCTTTCCTGAAAGATGGTGCATGTCCGTTACACACCAGTCGCTGTCCCAAGCGGTGCTGTCTGCCGTGCCGCCTTCAGGGTGAAAGAGTAAGCAGGGGGTAGCAGAAGACTGCATTAGCTACATCGCAGCCTGCTAGCCAGGTTTTTCGTTCGCACCAATTTTTGGAAAATCCTCGGGTGTAGGACTTCCCCCCTTTAGTAGAAACCTGTTGAATTATTAAATTTGGTCTGGGAGGTCCTAATTGTTTCGTTGCCAATTTATCTTGATTTGTTCGCCGACAAAAAGTAACTTATTTCAAAGAGACAATCGAGTTGCACTGAACGCTATAGCCATCTTGATAGTAGTACGTGAATTGATTGATGAGGCTACCCGCTCTTTTCTTAGTTACGTTCATGGTTACGTTACGTATGACGAAAGCGCGTAAGTGCAAGCCCTCAGAAACCCATAGAGATTGTATTGAAAGCTCTGATATTTGAAAAAAATAGATTTTACATGGGAGTCTATGACAGACTTCTGGGCGATTTTCAACCTGACTGAAATCGCCCCAAAAAGGGGGGGGGGGGCATTTGAAGCACGACTTTAGCCTGATTGGACATTTAGTGGCACTGTGGCAGATCAGACGTCTAGATTACAACACTGATAACTATTGTTGCCGTAATATAATTGATTAGAAAAAAAATCCCTTCCTTTTCCCGTTTGGCAGTGCGTCGCCCATATCGCCCTATTGAACACACCGCCCCTGGTATGTGGAGACTGTTTAGTTCCAAAAATAAGGTGTTAAATACATGTAAAATAACTAATGTTTCCTGATCTTTCTTATATCTCTCAGATATAGGACAGACACTTCAGAACAACGTTCCTTGTGATTTTTCAGGGGGACTATCTGTTTTTCCATGTACTGAATCTCTTATTCAATGCGTTTGTATGGGCTAATAGCAGTAAGGCCCAAAATAGCTAAATGATCCTTGGTATGACTTTCTTAAAACAATTCCATTTAGCTTAGACTCTGATGGGCAAACCCATCTCCCTGTGTAACCAGCCCTGGCTGTGAGCGGCAGAACGTATGTATGGGTTAGGGTTAGGGTTAGGTATGTGTCAGTTATGCAGCACATTGACCTGCCCAGCTTTAGGGAGCGTTTCTAAATGGTTGCGATTTTCCGCTGAGCAGGGAGGTCAGCCACCGTCATGGCAGCAGGTGACTGCAGGAGGGGGTCAGGGGTCAGCGGGACAGGGGAGGAGGAGGAGGAGGTTGGGAGGGGTTCTGAAAACCTTTGTGTGAGGAGGTGAAACCCATCAGGTGAAACCCTCCTCTCCTCCTCTCCTCCTCTCCTCCTCTCCTCCTCTCCTCCTCTCCTCCTCTCCTCCTCTCCTCCTCTCCTCCTCTCTCTCCTCTCCTCCTCTCCTCCTCTTCTCCTCTCTTCCTCTCCTCCTCTCTTCCTCTCCTCCTCTTCTCCTCTCCTCCTCCTCTCCTCCTCTTCTCCTCTCTTCCTCTCCTCCTCTCTTCCTCTCCTCCTCTCCTCCTCTCCTCTCCTCCTCTCCTCTCCTCCTCCTCCTCTCCTCCTCTTCTCCTCTCCTCCTCTCCTCCTCTTCTCCTCTCTTCCTCTCCTCCTCTCTTCCTCTCCTCCTCTCCTCCTCTCCTCCTCTCCTCTCCTCTCCTCTCCTCTCCTCCTCTCCTCCTCTCCTCCTCTCCTCCTCTCCTCCTCTTCTCCTCTCCTCCTCTCCTCCTCTTCTCCTCTCTTCCTCTCCTCCTCTCCTCCTCTCCTCCTCTTCTCCTCTCCTCCTCTCTTCCTCTCCTCCTCTCCTCTCCTCCTCTCCTCCTCTACTCCTCTTCTCCTCTCTTCCTCTCTTCCTCTCCTCATCTCCTCCTCTCCTCCTCTCTTCCTCTCCTCCTCTCCTCCTCTCCTCCTCTCCTCCTCTCTTCCTCTCCAGCTCTACTCCTCTACTCCTCTACTCCTCTCCTCTGTTGAAGGTGTCATCTCTTGTCACATGGCCTGTATCTCCTCCAGTGTTGGTATGTGCCATGTGTATGGTGCATTATTAGGGCTGTATACCATGCTTATAGCGTATCATAGGACTTACATTGTCCACTATTTTCTCTACTCAGGTCCAAAAGTTGTGAATGTGGTAATCGTCATGACTTTGCGGTCGGTTTCTCTGTAACTGTTTCCTTTATCAATCCACCTCACTGAAACATAAGCTTTCATTTGACGCCTGTAGCGGAACATACTCTGGCCTTCTCGCTTTCGCTTTCGCTCTCTCCCCATCTCTCTCTTCATCTCAATTCAATTCAATTTATTTGCATGGGAAACATATGTTTACATTGCCAAAGTAAGTGAAATAAACAATAAACAAAAGTGAGAAGAAACTTCTCTCTCTCGCTCTCCCTCCCTCTCTTTCTCTCTCCCCATCTCTCACTCCCTCCCTCCCTCTCTCTTCCCCTCTCTCTCTCTCCCTTTCTCTCTCCCCATCTCTCTCTCCCTCCATTCCTCTCTCCGCTCTGTGTCTTAAACACTCCTGCCATGTTTTGGAATCTCTCACTGAGATCTAGTATTTGGGAGGTATCGACTTACATCTCTTTCTTCCCTCAATTTGCAGTGCGGCTGGGGTGACAAAACTCCCCATAAATCGCCTCAACTACCTGTTTGATATTGTGCCAGAAGGTATCCTCTAGCTGGCTGCTGCCCAGGAGAGAGAGAGAGAGAGAGAGAGAGAGAGAGAGAGAGAGAGAGAGAGAGAGAGAGAGAGAGAGAGAGAGAGAGAGAGAGAGAGAGAGAGAGAGAGAGAGAGAGAGAGAGAGAGAGAGAGAGAGAGAGAGAGAGAGAGAGAGAGAGAGAGAGAGAGAGAGAGAGAGAGAAAGCGATAGAGAGACAGGGGAGAGAGAGAGAGAGACAGGGGAGCAAGAAAGAAAGAGAGAGAGAGAGAGAGAGAGAGAGAGAGAGAGAGAGAGAGAGAGAGAGAGAGAGACAGGGGAGCGAGAAAGAGACAGGGGAGAGAGAGAGAGAGAGACGGGGAGTGAGAAAGAGAGAGAGAGAGAGAGAGAGAGAGAGAGAGAGAGAGAGAGAGAGAGAGAGAGAGAGAGAGAGAGAGAGAGAGAGAGAGAGAGAGAGAGAGAGAGAACAGTTGGATTCTGATCCGGCTGTAATGAGGTAGAAACACAGCCGGTCTGGACAGAGAAGGGACAGCCACGTTATTGATAGGCCCAAATCTATTCTCAATGGCTCTGATTCAGCCTGCTATGTGATATGATTGATTGGGTGTGAGTAATCCTGCGCTTGGCGTTGGTGCCTTCACATCCACCAAGATGAATGAGCTTGATGAGTTCTTCAATTTCCACCATCTGGCCCCCTTAGCCTCTTCACAGGAGCTCTGAGAACTAAACAGCATCAGAATGACTCTGATCGCTCCGCCTCGCTGATGGGAGAGAAAAGAGAGAGAGAGAGAGAGAGAGAGAGAGAGAGAGAGAGAGAGAGAGAGAGGTAAATTGGTGGAGGCCAAGGCAAATACATTCTCTAAGCTATGATTGGTGCAGGCCGGGTCCATTACATTCTCTGAGCTGTGATTATGTATTTATATGGATTATGGGTCCCCATTAGTTCCTGACAAGGCAGCAGCTACTCTTCCTGGGGTTTATTATGGATCCCCATTAGTTCCTGCCAAGGCAGCAGCTACTCTTCCTGGGGTTTATTATGGATCCCCATTAGTTCCTGCCAAGGCAGCAGCTACTCTTCCTGGGGTTTATTATGGATCCCCATTAGTTCCTGCCAAGGCAGCAGCTACTCTTCCTGGGGTTTATTATGGATCCCCATTAGTTCCTGCCAAGGCAGCAGCTACTGTTCCTGGGGTTTATCATGGATCCCCATTAGTTCCTGCCAAGGGCAGCAGCTACTCTTCCTGGGGTTTATTATGGATCCCCATTAGTTTCCTGCCAAGGCAGCAGCTAATCTTCCTGGGGTTTATTATGGATCCCAATTAGTTCCTGCCAAGGCAGCAGCTACTCTTCCTGGGGTTTATTATGGATCCCCATTAGTTCCTGCCAAGGCAGCAGCTACTCTTCCTGGGGTTTATTATGGATCCCCATTAGTTCCTTCCAAGGCAGCAGCTACTCTTCCTGAGGTTTATTATGGATCCCCATTAGTTCCTGCCAAGGCAGCAGCTACTCTTCCTGGGGTTTATTATGGATCCCCATTAGTTCCTGCCAAGGCAGCAGCTACTCTTCCTGGGATTTATTATGGATCCCCATTAGTTCCTGCCAAGACAGCAGCTACTCTTCCTGGGATTTATTATGGATCCCCATTAGTTTCTGCCAAGGCAGCAGCTACTCTTCCTGGGGTTTATTATGGATCCCCATTAGTTCCTGCCAAGGCAGCAGCTACTCTTCCTTGGGTTTATTATGGATCCCCATTAGTTCCTGCCAAGGCAGCAGCTACTCTTCCTGGGGTTTATTATGGATCCCCATTAGTTCCTGCCAAGCAGCAGCAGCTACTCTTCCAGGGGTTTATTATGGATCCCCATTAGTTCCTGTCAAGGCAGCAGCTACTCTTCCTGGGGTTTATTATGGATCCCCATTAGTTCCTGCCAAGGCAGCAGCTACTCTTCCTGGGGTTTATTATGGATCCCTATTAGTTCCTGCCAAGGCAGCAGCTACTCTTCCTGGGGTTTATTATGGATCCCCATTAGTTCCTGCCAAGGCAGCAGCTACTCTTCCTGGGGTTTATTATGGATCCCCGTTAGTTCCTGCCAAGGCAGCAGCTACTCTTCCTGGGGTTTATTGTGGATCCCAGTTAGTTCCTGCCAAGGCAGCAGCTACTCTTCCTGGGGTTTATTATGGATCCCCGTTAGTTCTTTCCAAGGCAACAGCTACTCTTCCTGGGGTTTATTATGGATCCCCGTTAGTTCCTGCCAAGGCAGCAGCTACTCTTCCTGGGGTTTATTATGGATCCCCATTAGTTCCTGCCAAGGCAGCAGCTACTCTTCCTTGGGTTTATTATGGATCCCCATTAGTTCCTGCCAAGGCAGCAGCTACTCTTCCTGGGGTTTATTATGGATCCCCATTAGTTCCTGCCAAGGCAGCAGCTACTCTTCCAGGGGTTTATTATGGATCCCCATTAGTTCCTGTCAAGGCAGCAGCTACTCTTCCTGGGGTTTATTATGGATCCCCATTAGTTTCCTGCCAAGGCAGCAGCTACTCTTCCTGGGGTTTATTATGGATCCCTATTAGTTCCTGCCAAGGCAGCAGCTACTCTTCCTGGGGTTTATTATGGATCCCCATTAGTTCCTGCCAAGGCAGCAGCTACTCTTCCTGGGGTTTATTATGGATCCCCGTTAGTTCCTGCCAAGGCAGCAGCTACTCTTTCCTGGGGTTTTATTTGTGGATCCCAGTTAGTTCCTGCCAAGGCAGCAGCTACTCTTCCTGGGGTTTATTATGGATCCCCGTTAGTTCTTTCCAAGGCAACAGCTACTCTTCCTGGGGTTTATTATGGATCCCCGTTAGTTCCTGCCAAGGCAGCAGCTACTCTTCCTGGGGTTTATTATGGATCCCCGTTAGTTCCTGCCAAGGCAGCAGCTACTCTTCCTGGGGTTTATTATGAATCCCCGTTAGTTCCTGCCAAGGCAGCAGCTACTCTTCCTTGGGTTTATTATGGATCCCCGTTAGTTCCTGCCAAGGCAGCAGCAACTCTTCCTGGGGTTTATTATGGATCCCCGTTAGTTCCTGCCAAGGCAGCAGCTACTCTTCCTGGGGTTTATTATATATCCCCATTAGTTCCTGTCAAGGCAGCAGATACTCTTCCTGGGGTTTATTATGGATCCCCATTAGTTCCTGCCAAGGCAGCAGCTACTCTTCCTGGGGTTTATTATGGAACCCCATTAGTTCCTGCCAAGGCAGCAGCTACTCTTCCTGGGGTTTAATATGGATCCCCATTAGTTCCTGCCAAGGCAGCAGCTACTCTTCCTGGGGTTTATTATGGATCCCCATTATTTCCTGCCAAGGCAGCAGCTACTCTTCATGGGGTATATTATGGATCCCCATTAGTTCCTGCCAAGGCAGCAGCTACTCTTCCTGGGGTTTATTATGGATCCCCATTAGTTCCTGCCAAGGCAGCAGCTACTCTTCCTGGGGTTTATTATGGATTCCCATTAGTTCCTGCCTAGGCAGCAGCTACTCTTCCTTGGGTTTATTATGGATCCCTATTATTTCCTGCCAAGGCAGCAGCAACTCTTCCTGGGGTTTATTATGGATCCCCATTAGTTCCTGCCAAGGCAGCAGCTACTCTTCCTGGGGTTTAGTATGGATCCCCATTAGTTCCTGCCAAGGCAGCAGCTACTCTTCCTGGGGTTTATTATGGATCCCCATTAGTTCCTGTCAAGGCAGCAGTTACTCTTCCTGGGGTTTATTATGGATCCCCATTAGTTCCTGTCAAGGCAGCAGCTACTCTTCCTGGGGTTTATTATAGATCCCCATTAGTTCCTGTCAAGGCAGCAGCTACTCTTCCTGGGGTTTATTATGGATCCCCATTAGTTCCTGCCAAGGCAGCAGCTACTCTTCCTGGGGTTTATAATGGATCCCCATTAGTTCCTGCCAAGGAAGCAGCTACTCTTCCTGGGGTTTATTATGGATCCCCATTAGTTCCTGCCAAGGCAGCAGCTACTCTTCCTGGGGTTTGTTATGGATCCCCATTAGTTCCTGCCAAGGCAGCAGCTACTCTTCCTGGGGTTTATTATGGATCCCCATTAGTTCCTGCCAAGGCAGCAGCTACTCTTCCTGGGGTTTATTATGGATCCCCATTAGTTCCTGCCAAGGCAGCAGCTACTCTTCCTGGGGTTTATTATGGATCCCCATTAGTTCCTGCCAAGGCAGCAGCTACTCTTCCTGGGGTCCAAACACATCAAGGCACTTAATTACCCTGGAACACTACTACTAGACAAACACCATCCTGGAACACTACTACTAGACAAACACTACCCTGGAACACTACTACTAGACAAACACTATCCTGGAACACTACTACTAGACAAACACTATCCTGGAACACTACTACTAGAGAAACACTACCCTGGAACACTACTACTAGACAAACACTACCCTCGAACACTACTACTAGACAAACACTATCCTGGAACACTACTACTAGACAATTACTACCCTGGAACACTAATACTAGACAAACACTATCCTGTAACACTACTACTAGACAAACACTACCCTGGAACACTACTACTAGACAAACACTACCCTGGAACACTTCTACTAGACAAACACTACCCTGGAACACTACTACTAGACAAACACTATCCTGGAACACTACTACTAGACACACACTACCTTGGAACACTACTACTAGACAAACACTACCCTGGAACACTACTACTAGACAAACACTATGCTGGAACACTACTAATAGACAAACACTACCCTGGAACACTACTACTAGACAAACACTACCCTGGAACACTACTACTAGACAAACACTATGCTGGAACACTACTACTAGACAAACACTACCCTGGAACACTACTACTAGACAAACACTACCCTGGAACACTACTACTAGACAAACACTACCCTGGAACACTACTACTAGACAAACACTATGCTGGAACACTACTACTAGACAAACACTATGCTGGAACACTACTACTAGACAAACACTTTGCTGGAACACTACTACTAGACAAACACTACCCTGGAACACTACTACTAGACAAACACTATCCTGGAACACTACTACTAGACAAACACTATCCTGGAACACTACTACTAGAGAAACACTACCCTGGAACACTACTACTAGACAAACACTACCCTCGAACACTACTACTAGACAAACACTATCCTGGAACACTACTACTAGACAATTACTACCCTGGAACACTACTACTAGACAAACACTATCCTGTAACACTACTACTAGACAAACACTACCCTGGAACACTACTACTAGACAAACACTACCCTGGAACACTTCTACTAGACAAACACTACCCTGGAACACTACTACTAGACAAACACTATCCTGGAACACTACTACTAGACACACACTACCTTGGAACACTACTACTAGACAAACACTACCCTGGAACACTACTACTAGACAAACACTATGCTGGAACACTACTAATAGACAAACACTACCCTGGAACACTACTACTAGACAAACACTACCCTGGAACACTACTACTAGACAAACACTACCCTGGAACACTACTATTAGACAAACACTACCCTGGAACACTAATAATAGAGAAACACTATTCTGGAACACTACTACTAGAAAAACACTACCCTGGAACACTACTACTAGACAAACACTACCCTGGAACACTACTACTAGACAAAGACTATCCTGGAAAACTACTACTAGACACACACTACCCTGGAACACTACTACTAGACAAACACTACCCTGGAACACTACTACTAGACAAACACTACCCTGGAACACTACTTCTAGATAAACACTACCCTGGAACACTACTACTAGACAAACACTATGATGGAACACTACTACTAGACAAACACTACCTTGGAACACTACTACTAGACAAACACTTCCCTGGAACACTACTACTAGACAAACACTACCCTGGAACACTACTACTAGACAAACACTACCCTGGAACACTACTAATAGACAAACACTACCCTGGAACACTACTACTAGACAAACACTATGCTGGAACACTACTACTAGACAAAACACTAACCTGGAACACTACTACTAGACAAACACTACCCTGGAACACTACTACTAGACAAACACTATCCCTGGAACACTACTACTAGACAAACACTATCCTGGAACACTACTACTAGACAAACACTACCCTGGAACACTACTACTAGACAAACACTATGCTGGAACACTACTACTAGACAAACACTACCCTGGAACACTACTACTAGACAAACACTATCCTGGAACACTACTACTAGACAAACACTACCCTGGAACACTACTACTAGACAAACACTACACCCTGGAACACTACTACTAGACAAACACTACCTTGGAACACTACTACTAGACAAACACTATGCTGGAACACTACTACTAGACAAACACTATGCTGGAACACTACTACTAGACAAACACTACCTTGGAACACTACTACTAGATAAACACTATCCTGGAACACTACTACTAGACAAACACTATGCTGGAAAACTACTACTAGACAAACACTTTGCTGGAACACTACTACTAGACAAACACTACCCTGGAACACTACTACTAGACAAACACTACCCTGGAACACTACTACTAGACAAACACCATCCTGGAAACTACTACTAGACAAACACTATGCTGGAACACTACTACTAGACAAACACTATCCTGGAACATTACTACTAGACAAACACTATGCTGGAACACTTCTACTAGACAAACACTACCCTGGAACACTACTACTAGACAAACACTACCCTGGAACACTACTACTAGACAAACACCATCCTGGAACACTACTACTAGACAAACACTACCCTGGAACACTACTACTAGACAAACACTACCCTGGAACACTACTACTAGACAAACACTACCCTGGAACACTACTACTAGACAAACACTACCCTGGAACACTACTACTAGACAAACACTACCTTGGAACACTACTACTAGACAAACACTACCCTGGAACACTACTACTAGACAAACACTACCCTGGAACACTACTACTAGACAAACACTATCCTGGAACACTACTACTAGACAAACACTATGCTGGAACACTACTACTAGACAAACACTACCCTGGAACACTACTACTAGACAAACACTACCCTGGAAAACTACTACTAGACAAACACTACCCTGGAACACTACTACTAGACAAACACTATGCTGGAACACTACTACTAGACAAACACTATGCTGGAACACTACTACTAGACAAACACTTTGCTGGAACACTACTACTAGACAAACACTACCCTGGAACACTACTACTAGACAAACACTATGCTGGAACACTACTACTAGACAAACACTATGCTGGAACACTACTACTAGACAAACACTACCCTGGAACACTACTACTAGACAAACACTACCCTGGAACACTACTACTAGACAAACACTACCCTGGAACATACTACTAGACAAACACTACCCTGGAACACTACTACTAGACAAACACTACCCTGGAACACTACTACTAGACAATTACTACCCTGGAACACTACTACTAGACAAACACTATCCTGGAACACTACTACTAGACAAACACTACCTGGAAAACTACTACTAGACAAACACTACCCTGGAAACACTACTACTAGACAAACACTACCCTGGAACACAACTACTAGACAAACACTATCCTGGAACACTACTACTAGAAAAACACTACCCTGGAACACTACTACTAGACAAACACTATCCTGGAACACTACTACTAGACAAACACTATCCTGGAACACTACTACTAGACAAACACTACCCTGGAACACTACAACTAGACAAACACTACCCTGGAACACTACTACTAGACAAACACTACCCTGGAACACTACTACTAGACACACACTACCCTGGAACACTACTACTAGACAAACACTACCCTGGAACACTACTACTAGACAAACACTATCCTGGAAACACTACTACTAAACAAACACTACCCTGGAACACTACTACTAGACACACACTACCCTGGAACACTACTACTAGACAAACACTACCCTGGAACACTACTACTAGACAAACACTATGCTGGAACACTACTACTAGACAAACACTACCCTGGAACACTACTACTAGACAAACACTACCTGGAACACTACTACTAGACAAACACTACCCTGGAAAACTACTACTAGACACACACTATGATGGAACACTACTACTAGACAAACACTACCTTGGAACACTACTACTAGACAAACACTTCCCTGGAACACTACTACTAGACAAACACTACCCTGGAACACTACTACTAGACAAACACTATCCTGGAACACTACTACTAGACAAACACTACCCTGGAACACTACTACTAGACAAACACTATGCTGGAACACTTCTACTAGACAAACACTAACCTGGAACACTACTACTAGACAAACACTACCCTGGAACACTACTACTAGACAAACACTATCCTGGAACACTACTACTAGACAAACACTATCCTGGAACACTACTACTAGACAAACACTACCCTGGAACACTACTACTAGACAAACACTATGCTGGAACACTACTACTAGACAAACACTACCCTGGAACACTACTACTAGACAAACACTATCCTGGAACACTACTACTAGACAAACACTACCCTGGAACACTACTACTAGACAAACACTACCCTGGAACACTACTACTAGACAAACACTACCTTGGAACACTACTACTAGACAAACACTATGCTGGAACACTACTACTAGACAAACACTATGCTGGAACACTACTACTAGACAAACACTACCCTGGAACACTACTACTAGATAAACACTATCCTGGAACACTACTACTAGACAAACACTATGCTGGAACACTACTACTAGACAAACACTTTGCTGGAACACTACTACTAGACAAACACTACCCTGGAACACTACTACTAGACAAACACTACCCTGGAACACTACTACTAGACAAACACTATCCTGGAACACTACTACTAGACAAACACTATGCTGGAACACTACTACTAGACAAAACACTACCCTGGAACACTACTACTAGACAAACACTACCCTGGAACACTACTACTAGACAAACACTACCCTGGAACACTACTACTAGACAAACACTATGCTGGAACACTACTACTAGACAAACACTATGCTGGAACTACTACTAGACAAAACACTTGCTGGAACACTACTACTAGACAAACACTACCCTGGAACACTACTACTAGACAAACACTATGCTGGAACACTACTACTAGACAAACACTATGCTGGAACACACTACTACTAGACAAACACTACCCTGGAACACTACTACTAGACAAACACTACCCTGGAACACTACTACTAGACAAACACTACCCTGGAACACTACTACTAGACAAACACTACCCTGGAACACTACTACTAGACAAACACTACCCTGGAACACTACTACTAGACAACACTACCCTGGAACACTACTACTAGACAAACACTATCCTGGAAACACTACTACTAGACAAACACTACTGGAAAACTACTACTAGACAAACACTACCCTGGAACACTACTACTAGACAAACACTACCCTGGAACACAACTACTAGACAAACACATGGAACACACTACTACTAGAAAAAACCTGGAACACTACTACTAGACAAACACTATCCTGGAACACTACTACTAGACAAACACTATCCTGGAACACTACTACTAGAAAAACACTACCCTGGAACACTACTACTAGACAAACACTACCCTGGAACACTACTACTAGACAAACACTACCCTGGAACACTACTACTAGACAAACACTACCCTGGAACACTACTACTAGACAAACACTACCCTGGAACACTACTACTAGACAAACACTATCCTGGAACACTACTACTAAAAACAAACACTACCCTGGAACACTACTACTAGACAAACACTACCCCTGAACACTACTACTAGACAAACTACCCTGGAACACTACTACTAGACAAACACTATGCTGGAACACTACTACTAGACAAACACTACCCTGGAACACTACTACTAGACAAACACTACCCTGGAACACTACTACTAGACAAACACTACCCTGGAACACTACTACTAGACACACACTATGATGGAACACTACTACTAGACAAACACTACCTGGAACACTACTACTAGACAAACACTACCCTGGAACACTACTACTAGACAAACACTACCCTGGAACACTACTACTAGACAAACACTATCCTGGAACACTACTACTAGACAAACACTACCCTGGAACACTACTACTAGACAAACACTATGCTGGAACACTTCTACTAGACAAACACTAACCTGGAACACTACTACTAGACAAACACTACACTACCCTGGAACACTACTACTAGACAAACACAATCTGGAACACTACTACTAGACAAAACACTATCCTGGAACACTACTACTAGACAAACACTACCCTGGAACACTACTACTAGACAAACACTACCCTGGAACACTACTACTAGACAAACACTATACCCTGGAACACTACTACTAGACAAACACTACCCTGGAACACTACTACTAGACAAACACTACCCTGGAACACTACTACTAGACAAACACTACCCTGGAACACTACTACTAGACAAACACTACCCTGGAACACTACTACTAGACAAACACTATGCTGGAACACTACTACTAGACAAACACTATGCTGGAACACTACTACTAGACAAACACTACCCTGGAACACTACTACTAGACAAACACTATCCTGGAACACTACTACTAGACAAACACTATGCTGGAACACTACTACTAGACAAACACTTTGCTGGAACACTACTACTAGACAAACAACACTACCCTGGAACACTACTACTAGACAAACACTACCCTGAACACTACTACTAGACAAACACTATCCTGGAACACTACTACTAGACAAACACTATGCTGGAACACTACTACTAGACAAACACTACCCTGGAACACTACTACTAGACAAACACTATGCTGGAACACTACTACTAGACAAACACTACCCTGGAACACTACTACTAGACAAACACTACCCTGGAACACTACTACTAGACAAACACCATCCTGGAACACTACTACTAGACAAACACTACCCTGGAACACTACTACTAGACAAACACTACCCTGGAACACTACTACTAGACAAACACTACCCTGGAACACTACTACTAGACAAACACTACCCTGGAACACTACTACTAGACAAACACTACCTTGGAACACTACTACTAGACAAACACTACCCTGGAACACTACTACTAGACAAACACTACCCTGGAACACTACTACTAGATAAACACTACCCTGGAACACTACTACTAGACAAACACTATGATGGAACACTACTACTAGACAAACACTACCTTGGAACACTACTACTAGACAAACACTACCCTGGAACACTACTACTAGACAAACACTACCCTGGAACACTACTACTAGACACAAACACTACCTGGAACACTACTACTAGACAAACACTACCCTGGAACACTACTACTAGACAAACACTATGCTGGAACACTACTACTAGACAAACACTAACCTGGAACACTACTACTAGACAAACACTACCCTGGAACACTACTACTAGACAAACACTATCCTGGAACACTACTACTAGACAAACACTATCCTGGAACACTACTACTAGACAAACACTACCCTGGAACACTACTACTAGACAAACACTACCCTGGAACACTACTACTAGACAAACACTACCCTGGAACACTACTACTAGACAAACACTATCCTGGAACACTACTACTAGACAAACACTACCCTGGAACACTACTACTAGACAAACACTACCCTGGAACACTACTACTAGACAAACACTACTTGGAACACTACTACTAGACAAACACTATGCTGGAACACTACTACTAGACCAAAAACACTATGCTGGAACACTACTACTAGACAAACACTACCCTGGAACACTACTACTAGATAAACACTATCCTGGAACACTACTACTAGACAAACACACTGGAAAACTACTACTAGACAAACACTTTGCTGGAACACTACTACTAGACAAACACTACCCTGGAACACTACTACTAGACAAACACTACCCTGGAACACTACTACTAGACAAACACCATCCTGGAACACTACTACTAGACAAACACTATGCTGGAACACTACTACTAGACAAACACTATCCTGGAACACTACTACTAGACAAACACTATGCTGGAACACTCCTACTAGACAAACACTACCCTGGAACACTACTACTAGACAAACACTACCCCTGGAACACTACTACTAGACAAACACTATCCTGGAACACTACTACTAGACAAACACTACCCTGGAACACTACTACTAGACAAACACTACCCTGGAACACTACTACTAGACAAAACACTACCCTGGAACACTACTACTAGACAAACACTACCCTGGAACACTACTACTAGACAAACACTACCTTGGAACACTACTACTAGACAAACACTACCCTGGAAACACTACTACTAGACAAACACTACCCTGGAACACTACTACTAGACAAACACTATCCTGGAACACTACTACTAGACAAACACTATGCTGGAAACACTACTACTAGACAAACACTACCCTGGAACACTACTACTAGACAAACACTACCCTGGAACACTACTACTAGACAAACACTACCCTGGAACACTACTACTAGACAAACACTATGCTGGAACACTACTACTAGACAAAACACTATGCTGGAACACTACT
Source organism: Coregonus suidteri (assembly GCA_036851935.1). NCBI lineage: Eukaryota > Metazoa > Chordata > Actinopteri > Salmoniformes > Salmonidae > Coregonus > Coregonus suidteri. The sequence continues at coordinate 433,500 of CM072231.1, read as the reverse complement.
ACTAGACAAACACTTTGCTGGAACACTACTACTAGACAAACAACACCCTGGAACACTACTACTAGACAAACACTATGCTGGAACACTACTACTAGACAAACACTATGCTGGAACACTACTACTAGACAAACACTACCCTGGAACACTACTACTAGACAAACACTACCCTGGAACACTACTACTAGACAAACACTACCCTGGAAACTACTACTAGACAAACACTACCCTGGAACACTACTACTAGACAAACACTACTGGAACACTACTACTAGACAACACTACCCTGGAACACTACTACTAGACAAACACTATCCTGGAACACTACTACTAGACAAAACACTACCCTGGAACACTACTACTAGACAAACACTACACTGGAACACTACTACTAGACAAACACTACCCTGGAACACAACTACTAGACAAACACTATCCTGGAACACTACTACTAAAAAAACACTACCCTGGAACACTACTACTAGACAAACACTATCCTGGAACACTACTACTACTAGACAAACACTATCATGGAACACTACTACTAGACAAAACACTACCCTGGAACACTACAACTAGACAAACACTATCCTGGAAACACTACTACTAGACAAACACTACCCTGGAACACTACTACTAGACACACACTACCCTGGAACACTACTACTAGACAAACACTACCCTGGAACACTACTATTAGACAAACACTATCCTGGACAACTACTACTAGACAAACACTACCCTGGAACACTACTACTAGACAAACACACTACCCTGGAACACTACTACTAGACAAACACTACCCTGGAACACTACTACTAGACAAACACTATGCTGGAACACTACTACTAGACAAACACTACCCTGGAACACTACTACTAGACAAACACTACCCTGGAACACTACTACTAGACAAACACTACCCTGAAACACTACTACTAGACACACACTATGATGGAACACTACTACTAGACAAACACTACCTTGGAACACTACTACTAGACAAACACTTCCCTGGAACACTACTACTAGACAAACACTACCCTGGAACACTACTACTAGACAAAACACTACCCTGGAACACTACTACTAGACAAACACTACCCTGGAACACTACTACTAGACAAACACTATGCTGGAACACTTACTACTAGACAAACACTACCCTGGAACACTACTACTAGACAAACACTACCCTGGAACACTACTACTAGACAAACACTATCCTGGAACACTACTACTAGACAAACACTATCCTGGAACACTACTACTAGAAAAAACACTACCCTGGAACACTACTACTAGACAAACACTATGCTGGAACACTACTACTAGACAAACACTACCCTGGAACACTACTACTAGACAAACACTATCCTGGAACACTACTACTAGACAAACACTACCCTGGAACACTACTACTAGACAAACACTACCCTGGAACACTACTACTAGACAAACACTACCTTGGAACACTACTACTAGACAAACACTATGCTGGAACACTACTACTAGACAAACACTATGCTGGAACACTACTACTAGACAAACACTACCTTGGAACACTACTACTAGAAATAAACACTATCCTGGAACACTACTACTAGACAAACACTATGCTGGAACACTACTACTAGACAAACACTTTGCTGGAACACTACTACTAGACAAACACTACCCTGGAACACTACTACTAGACAAACACTACCCTGGAACACTACTACTAGAAAAACACTATGCTGGAACACTACTACTAGACAAACACTACCCTGGAACACTACTACTAGACAAACACTACCCTGGAACACTACTACTAGACAAACACCATCCTGGAACACTACTACTAGACAAACACTATGCTGGAACACTACTACTAGACAAACACTATCCTGGAACACTACTACTAGACAAACACTATGCTGGAACACTACTACTAGACAAACACTACCCTGGAACACTACTACTAGACAAACACTACCCTGGAACACTACTACTAGACAAACACCATCCTGGAACACTACTACTAGACAAACACTACCCTGGAACACTACTACTAGACAAAACACTACCCTGGAACACTACTACTAGACAAACACACTACCCTGGAACACTACTACTAGACAAACACTACCCTGGAACACTACCACTAGCAACAAACACTACCTTGGAACACTACTACTAGACAAACACTACCCTGGAACACTACTACTAGACAAACACTACCCTGGAACACTACTACTAGACAAACACTACCCTGGAACACTACTACTAGACAAACACTTCCCTTGGAACACTACTACTAGACAAACACTACCTTGGAACACTACTACTAGACAAACACTACCCTGGAACACTACTACTAGACAAACACTACCCTGGAACACTACTACTAGACAAACACTACCCTGGAACACTACTACTAGACAAACACTATGCTGGAACACTACTACTAGACAAACACTAACCTGGAACACTACTACTAGACAAACACTACCCTGGAACACTACTACTAGACAAACACTATCCTGGAACACTACTACTAGACAAACACTATCCTGGAACACTACTACTAGACAAACACTACCCTGGAACACTACTACTAGACAAACACTATGCTGGAACACTACTACTAGACAAACACTACCCTGGAACACTACTACTAGACAAACACTATCCTGGAACACTACTACTAGACAAACACTACCCTGGAACACTACTACTAGACAAACACTACCCTGGAACACTACTACTAGACAAACACTACCTTGGAACACTACTACTAGACAAACACTATGCTGGAACACTACTACTAGACAAACACTTTGCTGGAACACTACTACTAGACAAACACTACCCTGGAACACTACTACTAGACAAACACTACCCTGGAACACTACTACTAGACAAACACCATCCTGGAACACTACTACTAGACAAACACTATGCTGGAACACTACTACTAGACAAACACTATCCTGGAACACTACTACTAGACAAACACTATGCTGGAACACTTCTACTAGACAAACACTACCCTGGAACACTACTACTAGACAAACACTACCCTGGAACACTACTACTAGACAAACACCATCCTGGAACACTACTACTAGACAAACACTACCCTGGAACACTACTACTAGACAAACACTACCCTGGAACACTACTACTAGACAAACACTACCCTGGAACACTACTACTAGACAAACACTACCCTGGAACACTACTACTAGACAAACACTACCTTGGAACAACACTACTACTAGACAAACACTACCCTGGAACACTACTACTAGACAAACACTACCCTGGAACACTACTACTAGACAAACACTATCCTGGAACACTACTACTAGACAAACACTATGCTGGAACACTACTACTAGACAAACACTACCCCCTGGAACACTACTACTAGACAAACACTACCCTGGAACACTACTACTAGACAAACACTACCCTGGAACACTACTACTAGACAAACACTATGCTGGAACACTACTACTAGACAAACACTATGCTGGAACACTACTACTAGACAAACACTTTGCTGGAACACTACTACTAGACAAACACTACCCTGGAACACTACTACTAGACAAACACTATGCTGGAACACTACTACTAGACAAACACTATGCTGGAACACTACTACTAGACAAACACTACCCTGGAACACTACTACTAGACAAACACTACCCTGGAACACTACTACTAGACAAACACTACCCTGGAACATACTACTAGACAAACACTACCCTGGAACACTACTACTAGACAAAACTACCCTGGAACCTACTACTAGACAATTACTACTAGACACACTACTACTAGACAAACACTATCCTGGAACACTACTACTAGACAAACACTACCCTGGAACACTACTACTAGACAAACACTACACTGGAACACTACTACTAGACAAACACTATCCTGGAACACAACTACTAGACAAACACTATCCTGGAACACTACTACTAGAAAAACACTACCCTGGAACACTACTACTAGACAAACACTATCCTGGAACACTACTACTAGACAAACACTATCCTGGAACACTACTACTAGACAAACACTACCCTGGAACACTACTACTAGACAAACACTATCCTGGAACACTACTACTAGACAAACACTACCCTGGAACACTACTACTAGACACACACTACCCTGGAACACTACTACTAGACAAACACTACCCTGGAACACTACTACTAGACAAACACTATCCTGGAACACTACTACTAGACAAACACTACCCTGGAACACTACTACTAGACAAACACTACCCTGGAACACTACTACTAGACAAACACTACCCTGGAACACTACTACTAGACAAACACTATGCTGGAACACTACTACTAGACAAACACTACCCTGGAACACTACTACTAGACAAAACACTACCCTGGAACACTACTACTAGACAAACACTACCCTGGAACACTACTACTAGACACACACTATGATGGAACACTACTACTAGACAAACACTACCTTGGAACACTACTACTAGACAAACACTTCCCTGGAACACTACTACTAGACAAACACTACCCTGGAACACTACTACTAGACAAACACTACCCTGGAACACTACTACTAGACAAACACTACCCTGGAACACTACTACTAGACAAACACTATGCTGGAACACTACTACTAGACAAACACTAACCTGGAACACTACTACTAGACAAACACTACCCTGGAACACTACTACTAGACAAACACTATCCTGGAACACTACTACTAGACAAACACTATCCTGGAACACTACTACTAGACAAACAAACACTACCCTGGAACACTACTACTAGACAAACACTATGCTGCTGGAACACTACTACTAGACAAACACTACCCTGGACACTACTACTAGACAAACACTATCCTGGAACACTACTACTAGACAAACACTACCCTGGAACACTACTACTAGACAAACACTACCCTGGAACACTACTACTAGACAAACACTACCCTGGAACACTACTACTAGACAAACACTATGCTGGAACACTACTACTAGACAAACACTATGCTGAACACTACTACTAGACAAACACTACCTTGGAACACTACTACTAGATAAACACTATCCTGGAACACTACTACTAGACAAACACTATGCTGGAACACTACTACTAGACAAACACTTTGCTGGAACACTACTACTAGACAAACACTACCCTGGAACACTACTACTAGACAAACACTACCCTGGAACACTACTACTAGACAAACACTTTGCTGGAACACTACTACTAGACAAACACTACCCTGGAACACTACTACTAGACAAACACTACCCTGGAACACTACTACTAGACAAACACCATCCTGGAACACTACTACTAGACAAACACTATGCTGGAACATTACTACTAGACAAACACTATCCTGGAACACTACTACTAGACAAACACTATGCTGGAACACTACTACTAGACAAACACTACCCTGGAACACTACTACTAGACAAACACTACCCTGGAACACTACTACTAGACAAACACCATCCTGGAACACTACTACTAGACAAACACTACCCTGGAACACTACTACTAGACAAACACTACCCTGGAACACTACTACTAGACAAACACTACCGGAACACTACTACTAGACAAACACTACCCTGGAACACTACTACTAGACAAACACTACCTTGGAACACTACTACTAGACAAACACTACCCTGGAACACTACTACTAGACAAACACTACCCTGGAACACTACTACTAGATAAACACTACCCTGGAACACTACTACTAGACAAACACTATGATGGAACACTACTACTAGACAAACACTACCTTGGAACACTACTACTAGACAAACACTACCCTGGAACACTACTACTAGACAAACACTACCCTGGAACACTACTACTAGACAAACACTACCCTGGAACACTACTACTAGACAAACACTATGCTGGAACACTACTACTAGACAAACACTAACCTGGAACACTACTACTAGACAAACACTACCCTGGAACACTACTACTAGACAAACACTATCCTGGAACACTACTACTAGACAAACACTATCCTGGAACACTACTACTAGACAAACACTACCTGGAACACTACTACTAGACAAACACTATGCTGGAACACTACTACTAGACAAACACTACCCTGGAACACTACTACTAGACAAACACTATCCTGGAACACTACTACTAGACAAAACACTACCCTGGAACACTACTACTAGACAAACACTACCCTGGAACACTACTACTAGACAAACACTACCTTGGAACACTACTACTAGACAAACACTATGCTGGAACACTACTACTAGACAAACACTTTGCTGGAACACTACTACTAGACAAACACTACCCTGGAACACTACTACTAGACAAACACTACCCTGGAACACTACTACTAGACAAACACCATCCTGGAACACTACTACTAGACAAACACTATGCTGGAACACTACTACTAGACAAACACTATCCTGGAACACTACTACTAGACAAACACTATGCTGGAACACTACTACTAGACAAACACTTATACCCTGGAACACTACTACTAGACAAACACTACCCTGGAACACTACTACTAGACAAACACCATCCTGGAACACTACTACTAGACAAACACTACCCTGGAACACTACTACTAGACAAACACTACCCTGGAACACTACTACTAGACAAACACTACCCTGGAAACACTACTACTAGACAAACACTACCCTGGAACACTACTACTAGACAAACACTACCTTGGAACACTACTACTAGACAAACAAACCCTGGAACACTACTACTACTAGACAAACACTACCCTGGAACACTACTACTAGACAAACACTATCCTGGAACACTACTACTAGACAAACACTATGCTGGAACACTACTACTAGACAAACACTACCCTGGAACACTACTACTAGACAAACACTACCCTGGAACACTACTACTAGACAAACACTACCCTGGAACACTACTACTAGACAAAACACTATGCTGGAACACTACTACTAGACAAACACTATGCTGGAACACTACTACTAGACAAACACTTTGCTGGAACACTACTACTAGACAAACACTACCCTGGAACACTACTACTACTAGACAAACACACTATGCTGGAACACTACTACTAGACAAACACTATGCTGGAACACTACTACTAGACAAACACTACCCTGGAACACTACTACTAGACAAACACTACCCTGGAGCACTACTACTAGACAAACACTACCCTGGAACATACTACTAGACAAACACTACCCTGGAACACTACTACTAGACAAACACTACCCTGGAACACTACTACTAGACAATTACTACCCTGGGAACACTACTACTAGACAAACACTATCCTGGAACACACTACTAGAGACAAACACTACCCTGGAACACTACTACTAGACAAACACTACACTGGAACACTACTACTAGACAAACACTATCCTGGAACACAACTACTAGACAAACACTATCCTGGAACACTACTACTAGAAAACACTACCCTGGAAACACACTACTACTAAACAAACACTATCCTGGAACACTACTACTAGACAAACACTATCCTGGAAACACTACTACTAGACAAACACTACCCTGGAACACTACCACTAGCAAAAACACTATCCTGGAACACTACTACTAGACAAACACTACCCTGGAACACTACTACTAGACACACACTACCCTGGAACACTACTACTAGACAAACACTACCCTGGAACACTACTACTAGACAAACACTATCCTGGAACACTACTACTAGACAAACTACTGGAACACTACTACTACTACACACACACTACCCTGGAACACTACTACTACTAGACAAACACTACCCTGGAACACTACTACTAGACAAACACTATGCTGGAACACTACTACTAGACAAACACTACCCTGGAACACTACTACTAGACAAACACTACCCTGGAACACTACTACTAGACAAACACTACCCTGGAACACTACTACTAGACACAACACTATGATGGAACACTACTACTAGACAAACACTACCTTGGAACACTACTACTAGACAAACACTTCCCTGGAACACTACTACTAGACAAACACTACCCTGGAACACTACTACTAGACAAACACTACCCTGGAACACTACTACTAGACAAACACTACCCTGGAACACTACTACTAGACAAACACTATGCTGGAACACTTCTACTAGACAAACACTAACCTGGAACACTACTACTAGACAAACACTACCCTGGAACACTACTACTAGACAAACACACTATCCTGGAACACTACTACTAGACAAACACTATCCTGGAACACTACTACTAGACAAACACTACCCTGGAACACTACTACTAGACAAACACTATGCTGGAACACTACTACTAGACAAACACTACCCTGGAACACTACTACTAGACAAACACTATCCTGGAACACTACTACTAGACAAACACTACCCTTGGAACACTACTACTAGACAAACACTACCCTGGAACACTACTACTAGACAAACACTACCTTGGAACACTACTACTAGACAAACACTATGCTGGAACACTACTACTAGACAAACACTATGCTGGAACACTACTACTAGACAAACACTACCTTGGAACACTACTACTAGATAAACACTATCCTGGAACACTACTACTAGACAAACACTATGCTGGAACACTACTACTAGACAAACACTTTGCTGGAACACTACTACTAGACAAACACTACCCTGGAACACTACTACTAGACAAACACTACCCTGGAACACTACTACTAGACAAACACTTTGCTGGAACACTACTACTAGACAAACACTACCCTGGAACACTACTACTAGACAAACACTACCCTGGAACACTACTACTAGACAAACACCATCCTGGAACACTACTACTAGACAAACACTATGCTGGAACATTACTACTAGACAAACACTATCCTGGAACACTACTACTACTAGACAAACACTATGCTGGAACACTACTACTAGACAAACACTACCCTGGAACACTACTACTAGACAAACACTACCCTGGAACACTACTACTAGACAAACACCATCCTGGAACACTACTACTACTAGACAAACACTACCCTGGAACACTACTACTAGACAAACACTACCCTGGAACACTACTACTAGACAAACACTACCCTGGAACACTACCACTAGCAAAAACACTTCCCTGGAACACTACTACTAGACAAACACTACCTTGGAACACTACTACTAGACAAACACTACCCTGGAAACACTACTACTAGACAAACACTACCCTGGAACACTACTACTAGATAAACACTACCCTGGAACACTACTACTAGATACAAACACTATGATGGAACACTACTACTAGACAAACACTACCTTGGAAACACTACTACTAGACAAACACTACCCTGGAACACTACTACTAGACAAACACTACCCTGGAACACTACTACTAGACAAACACTACCCTGGAACACTACTACTAGACAAACACTACCCTGGAACACTACTACTAGACAAACACTATGCTGGAACACTACTACTAGACAAACACTAACCTGGAACACTACTACTAGACAAACACTACCCTGGAACACTACTACTAGACAAACACTATCCTGGAACACTACTACTAGACAAACACTATCCTGGAACACTACTACTAGACAAACACTACCCTGGAACACTACTACTAGACAAACACTATGCTGGAACACTACTACTTGACAAACACTACCCTGGAACACTACTACTAGACAAACACTATCCTGGAACACTACTACTAGACAAACACTACCCTGGAACACTACTACTACTAGACAAACACTACCCTGGAACACTACTACTAGACAAACACTACCTTGGAACACTACTACTAGACAAAACACTATGCTGGAAACACTACTACTAGACAAACACTATGCTGGAACACTACTACTAGACAAACACTACCCTGGAACACTACTACTAGATAAACACTACCCTGGAACACTACTACTAGACAAACACTATGCTGGAAAACTACTACTAGACAAACACTTTGCTGGAACACTACTACTAGACAAACACTACCCTGGAACACTACTACTAGACAAACACTACCCTGGAACACTACTACTAGACAAACACCATCCTGGAACAACTACTACTAGACAAACACTATGCTGGAACACTACTACTAGACAAACACTATCCTGGAACACTACTACTAGACAAAAACACTATGCTGGAACACTTCTACTAGACAAACACTACCCTGGAAACACTACTACTAGACAAACACTACCTGGAAAACACTACTACTAGACAAACACCATCCTGGAACACTACTACTAGACAAACACTACCCTGGAACACTACTACTAGACAAACACTACCCTGGAACACTACTACTAGACAAAACACTACCCTGGAACACTACTACTAGACAAAACACTACCCTGGAACACTACTACTAGACAAACACTACCTTGGAACACTACTACTAGACAAACACTATACCCTGGAACACTACTACTAGACAAACACTACCCTGGAACACTACTACTAGACAAACACTATCCTGGAACACTACTACTAGACAAACACTATGCTGGAACACTACTACTAGACAAACACTACCCTGGAACACTACTACTAGACAAACACTACCCTGGAAACACTACTACTAGACAAACACTACCCTGGAACACTACTACTAGACAAACACTATGCTGGAACACTACTACTAGACAAACACTATGCTGGAACACTACTACTAGACAAACACTTTGCTGGAACACTACTACTAGACAAACACTACCCTGGAACACTACTACTAGACAAACACTATGCTGGAACACTACTACTAGACAAACACTATGCGGAACACTACTACTAGACAAACACTACCCTGGAACACTACTACTAGATAAACACACCCTGGAACACTACTACTATACAAACACTATGATGGAACACTACTACTAGACAACACTACCCTTGGAACACTACTACTAGACAAACACTACCCTGGAACACTACTACTAGACAAACACTACCCTGGAACACTACTACTAGACAAACACTACCCTGGAACACTACTACTAGACAAACACTACCCTGGAACACTACTACTAGACAAACACTATGCTGGAACACTACTACTAGACAAACACTAACCTGGAACACTACTACTAGACAAACACTACCCTGGAACACTACTACTAGACAAACACTATCCTGGAACACTACTACTAGACAAAACACTATCCTGGAACACTACTACTAGACAAAAACACTACCCTGGAACACTACTACTAGACAAACACTATGCTGGAACACTACTACTTGACAAACACTACCCTGGAACACTACTACTAGACAAACACTATCCTGGAACACTACTACTAGACAAACACTACCCTGGAACACTACTACTAGACAAACACTACCCTGGAACACACTACTACTAGACAAACACTACCTTGGAACACTACTACTAGACAAACACTATGCTGGAACACTACTACTAGACAAACACTATGCTGGAACACTACTACTAGACAAACACTACCTTGGAACACTACTACTAGATAAACACTATCCTGGAACACTACTACTAGACAAACACTATGCTGGAAAACTACTACTAGACAAACACTTTGCTGGAACACTACTACTAGACAAACACTACCCTGGAACACTACTACTAGACAAACACTACCCTGGAACACTACTACTAGACAAACACCATCCTGGAACACTACTACTAGACAAACACTATGCTGGAACACTACTACTAGACAAACACTATCCTGGAACACTACTACTAGACAAACACTATGCTGGAACACTTCTACTAGACAAACACTACCCTGGAAACACTACTACTAGACAAACACTACCCTGGAACACTACTACTAGACAACACTACTACCTGGAACACTACTACTAGACAAACACTACCCTGGAACACTACTACTAGAGACAAACACTACCCTGGAACACTACTACTAGACAAACACTACCCTGGAACACTACTACTAGACAAACACTACCCTGGAACGCTACTACTAGACAAACACTACCTTGGAACACTACTACTAGACAAACACTACCCTGGAACACTACTACTAGACAAACACTACCCTGGAACACTACTACTAGACAAACACTATCCTGGAACACTACTACTAGACAAAACACTATGCTGGAACACTACTACTAGACAAACACTACCCTGGAACACTACTACTAGACAAACACTACCCTGGAACACTACTACTAGACAAACACTACCCTGGAACACTACTACTAGACAAACACTATGCTGGAACACTACTACTAGACAAACACTATGCTGGAACACTACTACTAGACACAAACACTTTGCTGGAACACTACTACTAGACAAACACTACCCTGGAACACTACTACTAGACAAACACTATGCTGGAACACTACTACTACTAGACAAACACTATCATGGAACACTACTACTAGACAAACACTACCCTGGAACACTACTACTAGACAAAAACACTATCCTGGAACACTACTACTAGACAAACACTATGCTGGAACACTACTACTAGACAAACACTTTGCTGGAACACTACTACTAGACAAACACTACCCTGGAACACTACTACTAGACAAACACTACCCTGGAACACTACTACTAGACAAAACACTACCCTGGAACACTACTACTAGACAAACACTACCTTGGAACACTACTACTAGACAAACACTACCCTGGAACACTACTACTAGACAAACACTATGCTGGAACACTACTACTAGACAAACACTATGCTGGAACACTACTACTAGACAAACACTACCTTGGAAAACACTACTACTAGATAAACACTATCCTACTACTAGACAAACACTATGCTGGAACACTACTACTAGACAAACACTTTGCTGGAACACTACTACTAGACAAACACTATCCTGGAACACTACTACTAGACAAACACTACCCTGGAACACTACTACTAGACAAACACTACCCTGGAACACTACTACTAGACAAACACTACCTTGGAACACACTACTAGACAAACACTATGCTGGAACACTACTACTAGACAAACACTACCCTGGAACACTACTACTAGACAAACACTACCCTGGAACACTACTACTAGATAAACACTATCCTGGAACACTACTACTAGACAAACACTATGCTGGAACACTACTACTAGACAAACACTTTGCTGGAACACTACTACTAGACAAACACTACCCTGGAACACTACTACTAGACAAACACTACCCTGGAACACTACTACTAGACAAACACTTTTGCTGGAACACTACTACTAGACAAAACACTACCCTGGAACACTACTACTAGACAAACACTACCCTGGAACACTACTACTAGACAAAACACCATCCTGGAACACTACTACTAGACAAACACTATGCTGGAACATTACTACTAGACAAACACTATCCTGGAACACTACTACTAGACAAACACTATGCTGGAACACTACTACTAGACAAACACTACCCTTGGAACACTACTACTAGACAAACACTACCCTGGAACACTACTACTAGACAAACACCATCCTGGAACACTACTACTAGACAAACACTACCCTGGAACACTACTACTAGACAAACACTACCCTGGAACACTACTACTAGACAAACACTACCCTGGAACACTACTACTAGACAAACACTACCCTGGAACACTACTACAAGACAAACACTACCTTGGAACACTACTACTAGACAAACACTACCCTGGAACACTACTACTAGACAAACACTACCCTGGAACACTACTACTAGAAAAAAACACTACCCTGGAACACTACTACTAGACAAACACTATCCTGGAACACTACTACTAGACAAAACACTACCTTGGAACACTACTACTAGACAAACACTACCCTGGAACACTACTACTAGACAAACACTACCCTGGAACACTACTACTAGACAAACACTACCCTGGAACACTACTACTAGACAAACACTACCCTGGAACACTACTACTAGACAAACACTATGCTGGAACACTACTACTAGACAAACACTAACCTGGAACACTACTACTAGACAAAACACTACCCTGGAACACTACTACTAGACAAACACTATCCTGGAACACTACTACTAGACAAACACTACCCTTGAAACACTACTACTAGACAAACACTACCCTGGAACACTACTACTAGACAAACACTATGCTGGAACACTACTACTAGACAAACACTACCCTGGAACACTACTACTAGACAAACACACTATCCTGGAACACTACTACTAGACAAACACTACCCTGGAACACTACTACTAGACAAACACTACCCTGGAACACTACTACTAGACAAACACTACCTTGGAACACTACTACTAGACAAACACTATGCTGGAACACTACTACTAGAACAAACACTATGCTGGAACACTACTACTGGACAAACACTACCTTGGAACACTACTACTAGATAAACACTATCCTGGAACACTACTACTAGACAAACACTATGCTGGAAAACTACTACTAGACAAACACTTTGCTGGAACACTACTACTAGACAAACACATACCCTGGAACACTACTACTAGACAAACACTACCCTGGAACACTACTACTAGACAAACACCATCCTGGAAACACTACTACTAGACAAACACTATGCTGGAACACTACTACTAGACAACACTATCCTGGAACACTACTACTAGACAAACACTATGCTGGAACACTTCTACTAGACAAACACTACCCTGGAACACTACTACTAGACAAACACTACCCTGGAACACTACTACTAGACAAACACCATCCTGGAACACTACTACTAGACAAACACTACCCTGGAACACTACTACTAGACAAACACTACCCTGGAACACTACTACTAGACAAACACTACCCTGGAACACTACTACTAGACAAAACACTACCCTGGAACACTACTACTAGACAAACACTACCTTGGAACACTACTACTAGACAAACACTACCCTGGAACACTACTACTAGACAAACACTACCCTGGAACACTACTACTAGACAAACACTATCCTGGAACACTACTACTAGACAAACACTATGCTGGAACACTACTACTAGAGGACAAACACTACCCTGGAACACTACTACTAGACAAACACTACCCTGGAACACTACTACTAGACAAACACTACCCTGGAACACTACTACTAGACAAAACACTATGCTGGAACACTACTACTAGACACAAACACTATGCGGGAACACTACTACTAGACAAACACTTTGCTGGAACACTACTACTAGACAAACACTACCCTGGAACACTACTACTAGACAAACACTATGCTGGAACACTACTACTAGACAAACACTATGCTGGAACACTACTACTAGACAAACACTACCCTGGAACACTACTACTAGACAAACACTACCCTGGAACACTACTACTAGACAAACACTACCCTGGGAACATACTATACTAGACAAACACTACCCTGGAACACTACTACTAGACAAACACTACCCTGAAACACTACTACTAGACAATTACTACCCTGGAACACTACTACTAGACAAACACTATCCTGGAACACTACTACTAGACAAACACTACCCTGGAACACTACTACTAGACAAACACTACCCTGGAACACTACTACTAGACAAACACTACCCTGGAACACAACTACTAGACAAACACTATCCTGGAACACTACTACTAGAAAAAACACTACCCTGGAACACTACTACTAGACAAACACTATCCTGGAACACTACTACTAGACAAACACTATCCTGGAACACTACTACTAGACAAACACTACCCTGGAACACTACTAACTAGACAAACACTATCCTGGAACACTACTACTAGACAAACACTACCCTGGAACACTACTACTAGACACACACTACCCTGGAACACTACTACTAGACAAACACTACCCTGGAACACTACTACTAGAAAAAACACTATCCTGGAACACTACTACTAGACAAACACTACCCTGGAACACTACTACTAGACACACACTACCCTGGAACACTACTACTAGACAAACACTACCCTGGAACACTACTACTAGACAAACACTATGCTGGAACACTACTACTAGACAAACACTACCCTGGAACACTACTACTAGACAAACACTACCCTGGAACACTACTACTAGACAAACATACCCTGGAAACACTACTACTAGACACACACTATGATGGAACACTACTACTAGACAAACACTACCTTGGAACACTACTACTAGACAAACACTTCCCTGGAACACTACTACTAGACAAACACTACCCTGGAACACTACTACTAGACAAACACTACCCTGGAACACTACTACTAGACAAACACTACCCTGGAACACTATACTAGACAAACACTATGCTGGAACACTTCTACTAGACAAACACTAACCTGGAACACTACTACTAGACAAACACTACCCTGGAACACTACTACTAGACAAACACTATCCTGGAACACTACTACTAGACAAACACTATCCTGGAACACTACTACTAGACAAACACTACCCTGGAACACTACTACTAGACAAACACTATGCTGGAACACTACTACTAGACAAACACTACCCTGGAACACTACTACTAGACAAACACTATCCTGGAACACTACTACTAGACAAACACTACCCTGGAACACTACTACTAGACAAACACTACCCTGGAACACTACTACTAGACAAACACTACCTTGGAACACTACTACTAGACAAACACTATGCTGGAACACTACTACTAGACAAACACTATGCTGGAACACTACTACTAGACAAACACTACCTTGGAACACTACTACTAGATAAACACTATCCTGGAACACTACTACTAGACAAACACTATGCTGGAACACTACTACTAGACAAACACTTTGCTGGAACACTACTACTAGACAAACACTACCCTGGAACACTACTACTAGACAAACACTACCCTGGAACACTACTACTAGACAAACACCATCCTGGAACACTACTACTAGACAAACACTATGCTGGAACATTACTACTAGACAAACACTATCCTGGAACACTACTACTAGACAAACACTATGCTGGAACACTACTACTAGACAAACACTACCCTGGAACACTACTACTAGACAAACACTACCCTGGAACACTACTACTAGACAAACACCATCCTGGAACACTACTACTAGACAAACACTACCCTGGAACACTACTACTAGACAAACACTACCCTGGAACACTACTACTAGACAAACACTACCCTGGAACACTACTACTAGACAAACACTACCCTGGAACACTACTACTAGACAAACACTACCTTGGAACACTACTACTAGACAAACACTAAACTGGAACACTACTACTAGACAAACACTACCCTGGAACACTACTACTAGACAAACACTATCCTGGAACACTACTACTAGACAAACACTATGCTGGAACACTACTACTAGACAGACACTACCCTGGAACACTACTACTAGACAAACACTACCCTGGAACACTACTACTAGACAAACACTACCCTGGAAACACTACTACTAGACAAACACTATGCTGGAACACTACTACTAGACAAAACACTATGCTGGAAACACTACTACTAGACAAACACTTTGCTGGAACACTACTACTAGACAAACACTACCCTGGAACACTACTACTACGAGACAAACACTATGCTGGAACACTACTACTAGACAAACACTATGCTGGAACACTACTACTAGACAAACACTACCCTGGAACACTACTACTAGACAAACACTACCCTGGAACACTACTACTAGACAAACACTACCCTGGAACAACTACTACTAGACAAACACTACCCTGGAACACTACTACTAGACAAACACTACCCTGGAACACTACTACTAGACAATTACTACCCTGGAACACTACTACTGGACAAACACTATCCTGGAACACTACTACTAGACAAACACTACCCTGGAACACTACTACTAGACAAACACTACCCTGGAACACTACTACTAGACAAACACTACCCTGGAACACAACTACTAGACAAAACACTATCCTGGAACACTACTACTAGAAAAACACTACCCTGGAACACTACTACTAGACAAACACTATCCTGGAACACTACTACTAGACAAACACTACCCCTGGAACACTACTACTAGACAACACTACCCTGGAACACTACAACTAGACAAACACTATCCTGGAACACTACTACTAGACAAACACTACCCTGGAACACTACTACTAGACAAACACTATCCTGGAACACTACTACTAGACAAACACTACCCTGGAACACTACAACTAGACAAACACTATCCTGGAACACTACTACTAGACAAACACTACCCTGGAACACTACTACTAGACAAACACCATCCTGGAACACTACTACTAGACAAACACTACCCTGGAACACTACTACTAGACAAACACTACCCTGGAACACTACTACTAGACAAACACTACCCTGGAACACTACTACTAGACAAACACTACCCTGGAAACACTACTACTAGACACAAACACTACCTTGGAACACTACTACTAGACAAACACTAAACTGGAACACTACTACTAGACAAACACTACCCTGGAACACTACTACTAGACAAACACTATCCTGGAACATACTACTAGACAAAACACTATGCTGGAACACTACTACTAGACAAACACTACCCTGGAACACTACTACTAGACAACACTACCCTGGAACACTACTACTAGACAAACACTACCCTGGAACACTACTACTAGACAAACACTATGCTGGAACACTACTACTAGACAAACACTTTGCTGGAACACTACTACTAGACAAACACTACCCTGGAACACTACTACTAGACAAACACTATGCTGGAACACTACTACTAGACAAACACTATGCTGGAACACTACTACTAGACAAACACTACCCTGGAACACTACTACTAGACACAAACACTACCCTGGAACACTACTACTAGACAAACACTACCCTGGAACATACTACTAGACAAACACTACCCTGGAACACTACTACTAGACAAACACTACCCTGGAACACTACTACTAGACAATTACTACCCTGGAACACTACTACTGGACAAACACTATCCTGGAACACTACTACTAGACAAACACTACCCTGGAACACTACTACTAGACAAACACTACCCTGGAACACTACTACTAGACAAACACTACCCTGGAACACAACTACTAGACAAACACTATCCTGGAACACTACTACTAGAAAAACACTACCCTGGAACACTACTACTAGACAAACACTATCCTGGAACACTACTACTAGACAAACACTATCCTGGAACACTACTACTAGACAAACACTACCCTGGAACACTACAACTAGACAAACACTATCCTGGAACACTACTACTAGACAAACACTACCCTGGAACACTACTACTAGACAAACACTACCCTGGAACACTACTACTAGACAAACACTACCCTGGAACACTACTACTAGACAAACACTATCCTGGAACACTACTACTAGACAAACACTACCCTTGGAACACTACTACTAGACAAACACTATCCTGGAACACTACTACTAGACAAACACTACCCTGGAACACTACTACTAGACAAACACTACCTTGGAACACTACTACTAGACAAACACTACCCTGGAACACTACTACTAGACAAACACTACCCTGGAACACTACTACTAGACAAACACTACCCTGGAACACTACTACTAGACAAACACTATCCTGGAACACTACTACTAGACAAACACTATCCTGTAACACTACTACTAGACAAACACTACCCTGGAACACTACTACTAGACAAACACTATCCTGGAACACTACTACTAGACAAACACTACCCTGGAACACTACTACTAGACAAACACTACCCTGGAAACACTACTACTAGACAAACACTACCCTGGAACACTACTACTAGACAAACACTATGCTGGAACACTACTACTAGACACAACACTACCCTGGAGCACTACTACTTGACAAACACTACCCTGGAAACACTATTACTAGACAAACACTATGCTGGAACACTACTACTAGACAAACACTACCCTGGAACACTACTACTAGACAAACACAGGGGCGGTGTGTTCAATAGGGCGATATGGGCGACGCACTGCCAAACGGG
The DNA here is from genome assembly GCA_036851935.1 of Coregonus suidteri. Lineage (NCBI taxonomy): Eukaryota > Metazoa > Chordata > Actinopteri > Salmoniformes > Salmonidae > Coregonus > Coregonus suidteri. The sequence goes on along the minus strand of CM072231.1, from coordinate 413,370 downwards.
AAAGGAAGGGATTTTTTTTTCTAATCAATTATATCACGGCAACAGTAGTTATCAGTGTTGTAATCTAGACGTCTGATCTGCCACAGTGGCACTAAATGTCCAATCAGGCTAAAGTCGTGCTTCAAATGGCCCCCCCCCCCCTTTTGGGGCGATTTCAGTCAGGTTGAAAATCGCCAGAAGTCTGTCATAGACTCCCATGTAAAATCTATTTTTTTCAAATATCAGAGCTTTCAATACAATCTCTATGGGTTTCTGAGGGCTTGCACTTACGCGCTTTCGTCATACGTAACGTAACCATGAACGTAACTAAGAAAAGAGCGGGTAGCCTCATCAATCAATTCACGTACTACTATCAAGATGGCTATAGCGTTCAGTGCAACTCGATTGTCTCTTTGAAATAAGTTACTTTTTGTCGGCGAACAAATCAAGATAAATTGGCAACGAAACAATTAGGACCTCCCAGACCAAATTTAATAATTCAACAGGTTTCTACTAAAGGGGGGAAGTCCTAAACCCGAGGATTTTCCAAAAATTGGTACGAACGAAAAACCTGGCTAGCAGGCTGCGATGTAGCTAATGCAGTCTTCTGCTACCCCCTGCTTACTCTTTCACCCTGAAGGCGGCACGGCAGACAGCACCGCTTGGACAGCGACTGGTGTGTGTAACGGACATGCACCATCTTTCAGGAAAGATTAAGAAAAACATGAGCTGTCAAAGACCCACATGGATAGCTGTTTGAGATTGTCTGCTTTGGGGAGAGTGAACATTCCCACTCAACTGGATGAGGGATACAGGCTAGCTGTCCGCCGCCACAACGATGAGGTTAGTGTTGATAATCACAAGTTTACTGGAGAACTGAAACTGACAAGGCTGACAAGATAGGACCCTTTTGTCCATTGTTATTGGATATGAACAGAACTTATAACCAGCTCCTGACCTAAATAGATCTTAGCACAACATTTTACTCAACATATCATATTCCATATTCACTATAACAAATATATTTACTACGACATTAGCAAGAACCGCCACATCCTCAGCCGGCTAATCCAGTGTGTGAAGTTTTGCGGAGTGTTTGAGTTAGCTTTGCGAGGCAAAGATGAAACTGAGGGCTCCACCAACCCTGGTAAGCCAACACTTTTGAGATCAGTCAATAAATGCTTCTGGTATTGACTTATATGCTGCCCCTGTCTTCATGTTGTTGCTGGACATATCTTTTTTAAAATGTGTGTAGGTCACCTAAATCATCAGAAAAATTGCCCCCCCTGAGAATTTTTTCAGGAGCCGCCACTGGACAAACACTACCCTGGAACACTACTACTAGACAAACACTACCCTGGAACACTACTACTAGACAAACACCATCCTGGAACACTACTACTAGACAAACACTATGCTGGAACACTACTACTAGACAAACACTATCATGGAACACTACTACTAGACAAACACTACCCTGGAACACTACTAATAGACAAACACCATCCTGGAACACTACAACTAGACAAACACTATGCTGGAACACTACTACTAGACAAACACTACCCTGGAACACTACTACTAGACAAACACTACCTTGGAACACTACTACTAGACAAACACCATCCTGGAACACTACTACTAGACAAACACCATCCTGGAACACTACTACTAGACAAACACTACCCTGGAACACTACCACTAGACAAACACTATCCTGGAACACTACTACTAGACAAACACTACCCTGGAACACTACTACTAGACAAACACTATCCTGGAACACTACTACTAGACAAACACTACCCTGAAACACTACTACTAGACAAACACTATCCTGGAACACTACTACTAGACAAACACTATCCTGGAACACTACTACTAGACAAACACAATCCTGGAACACTACTACTAGACAAACACCCAAGATGGTTTCCCCTCATTATTGAGATGACACCAGGACCACAGTGAGAGGGTTGGTGCATTAGACCTGGCTGGGACCTACACAGCAGGACCACGGTGAAACGGTCAGACCATTAGCCCCAGCTGGGACAGTTAAGTTAATTCATTAGATCTCCGTGCCAGACGTAGATCTAATGGCAGGAAGCCTCTCAACAAGTGCAATGCCACATACCAACCTTAACAAGTATCTTACCACACTCACGCTATAACCAAGTCAAAACACATGGGCTGCTCCTCTCTGTCCATCAGGCCCCAGCCACGGACGTTATTCATGATGGAATACCTCCTTTGAGGAACAACATATGGACAACTAGAAACAAAACATGTGGATATCTAACTCAACCGCTTATAAGGTCTGGTCTGAAGTGACACAACATCGTCCTGGAAAGGGAAACATAACCTTCTACAGAGATTGGACTGAAAATAGATTCTAAATCTGATAATCACTCTCAAAAAGCCACAATCTCTTGGAAATCTTTGTGATGGTTGATAGTTTGATCATTTTAAGAGGAGTAATGAAGTTGATTGTAAGGCATTTATTTTAAGAGGAAATAACACCAGAAACACATAGGAGACTGCTGAGGGAGGATGGCTCATAATAATGGCTGGAACGGAGCGAATTGAATGTATTTGAAACCATTCCATTAATTCTGTTCCAGCCATTACCACAAGCCAGTCCTCCCTAATTAAGTTGCCACCAATTTCCTGTGCCAGAAACACCTCTAGTTATAGAGACACTATAGATAAAATGAATTAACTTTAAGTGGATTTGTGAAACAAAATGACAGTAATCGATAAACATTTCAGAAAGTGTTGTTCCAACTAATAGAAAAACTGCTCACACAAACTGAAAAAACAAATGTGTTGTTCACAGGTACAGTTAAAAGTAGCCAAACTGTATTATTATTGGTTTACCCAGGATTCCTCCTCCTCAGTAAAAATAAAATAAAATTGTATTTGCCACATGCGCCGAATACAACAGGTGTAGACCTTACAGTGAAATGCTTACTTACAAGCCCTTAACCAACAATGCAGTTTTAAGACAAATAAGTGTTAAGTAAAAAATAGATAAGTAAAAAATAAAAAGTTAATGAGCAGAAGTACCAGACCCAGTCCTATACCTCAGACCCAGTCCTATACCCAGACCCAGTCCTATACCTCAGACCCTATACCCCAGACCCAGTCCTATACCCCAGACCCAGTCCTATACCCCAGACCCAGTCCTATACCCCAGACCCAGTCCTATACCCCAGACCCAGTCCTATACCCCCAGACCCAGTCCTATAACTCAGACCCAGTCCTATACCCCAGACCCAGTCCTATAACTCAGACCCAGTCCTATACCCCAGACCCAGTCCTATACCCCAGACCCAGTCCTATAACTCAGACCCAGTCCTATACCCCAGACCCAGTCCTATACCCCAGACCCAGTCCTATACCTCAGACCCAGTCCTATAACTCAGACCCAGTCCTATACCCCAGACCCAGTCCTATACCTCAGACCCAGTCCTATACCCCAGACCCAGTCCTATACCCCAGACCCTATACCCAGACCCAGTCCTATACCCCAGACCAGTCCTAGTCCTATACCTCAGACCCAGTCCTATACTAGTACCTCAGACCCAGTCCTATACCTCAGACCCAGTCCTATACCTCAGACCCAGTCCTATACCTCAGACCCAGTCCTATACCTCAGACCCAGTCCTATACCCCAGACCCAGTCCTATACCTCAGACCCAGTCCTATACCTCAGACCCTATACCTCAGACCCAGTCCTATACCCCAGACCCAGTCCTATACCTCAGACCCAGTCCTATACCTCAGACCCAGTCCTATACCCCAGACCCAGTCCTATACTCAGACCCAGTCCTATACCTCAGACCCAGTCCTATACCCCAGACCCAGTCCTATACCTCAGAACCCCTATACCTCAGACCCAGTCCTATACCCCAGACCCAGTCCTATACCCCAGACCCAGTCCTATACCTCAGACCCAGTCCTATACCCCAGACCCAGTCCTATACCTCAGACCCTATACCTCAGACCCCCCTATACCCCAGACCCAGTCCTATACCTCAGACCCAGACCCCTATACCCCAGACCCAGTCCTATACCCCAGACCCAGTCCTATACCTCAGACCCAGTCCCTATACCTCAGACCCTATACCCCAGACCCAGTCCTATACCTCAGACCCAGTCCTATACCTCAGACCCAGTCCTATACCCAGACCCAGTCCTATACCTCAGACCCAGTCCTATACCTCAGACCCAGTCCTATACCCCAGACCCAGTCCTATACCCAGACCCAGTCCTATACCTCAGACCCAGTCCTATACCCCAGACCCAGTCCTATACCTCAGACCCAGTCCTATACCTCAGACCCAGTCCTATACCCAGACCCAGTCCTATACCTCAGACCCAGTCCTATACCTCAGACCCAGTCCTATACCTCAGACCCAGTCCTATACCCCAGACCCAGTCCTATACCTCAGACCCAGTCCTATACCCCAGACCCAGTCCTATACCTCAGACCCAGTCCTATACCTCAGACCCTATACCTCAGACCCAGTCCTATACCCCAGACCCAGTCCTATACCTCAGAGTCCTATACCCCAGACCCAGTCCTATACCCAGACCCAGTCCTATACCTCAGACCCAGTCCTATACCCCAGACCCAGTCCTATACCCCAGACCCAGTCCTATACCTCAGACCCAGTCCTATACCCCCAGACCCAGTCCTATACCTCAGACCCAGTCCTATACCCCAGACCAGTCCTATACCTCAGACCCCTATACCCCAGACCCAGTCCTATACCTCAGACCCAGTCCTATACCTCAGACCCAGTCCTATACCTCAGACCCAGTCCTATACCCCAGACCCAGTCCTATACCCCAGACCCAGTCCTATACCCCAGACCCTATACCTCAGACCCAGTCCTATACCTCAGACCCAGTCCTATACCCCAGACCCAGTCCTATACCTCAGACCCAGTCCTATACCTCAGACCCAGTCCTATACCTCAGACCCAGTCCTATACCTCAGACCCAGTCCTATACCCCCAGACCCAGTCCTATACCCCAGACCCAGTCCTATACCTCAGACCCAGTCCTATACCCCAGACCCAGTCCTATACCTCAGACCCAGTCCTATACCTCAGACCCAGTCCTATACCTCAGACCCAGTCCCTATACCCAGACCCAGTCCTATACCTCAGACCCAGTCCTATACCCCAGACCCAGTCCTATACCTCAGACCCAGTCCTATACCCCAGACCCCTATACCTCAGACCCAGTCCTATACCTCAGACCCAGTCCTATACCCCCAGACCCAGTCCTATACCTCAGACCCAGTCCTATACCCCAGACCCAGTCCTATACCCAGTCAGACCCAGTCCTATATACCTCAGACCCAGTCCTATACCTCAGACCCAGACCCTATACCTCAGACCCAGTCCTATACCTCAGACCCAGTCCTATACCTCAGACCCAGTCCTATACCTCCAGACCCAGTCCTATACCCAGACCCCCTATACCTCAGACCCAGTCCTATACCTCAGACCCAGTCCTATACCCCAGACCCAGTCCTATACCTCAGACCCAGTCCTATACCTCAGACCCAGTCCTATACCTCAGACCCAGTCCTATACCCCAGACCCAGTCCTATACCCCAGACCAGTCCTATACCTCAGACCCAGTCCTATACCTCAGACCCAGTCCTATACCCAGACCCAGTCCTATACCTCAGACCCAGTCCTATACTCAGACCCAGTCCTACCCCAGACCCAGACCCATACCCTATACCCCAGACCCAGTCCTATACCCCAGACCCAGTCCTATACCCCAGACCCTATACCTCAGACCCAGTCCTATACCCCAGACCCAGCCCTATACCCCAGACCCAGTCCTATACCCCAGACCCAGTCCTATACCCCAGACCCAGTCCTATACCTCAGACCCAGTCCTATACCTCAGACCTATACCCAGACCCAGTCCTATACCCCAGACCCAGTCCTATACCCAGACCCAGTCCTCCTACCCCAGACCCAGTCCTATACCTCAGACCCAGTCCTATACCTCAGACCCAGTCCTATACCTCAGACCCAGTCCTATACCTCAGACCCAGTCCTATACCTCCAGACCCAGTCCTATACCCCAGACCAGTCCTATACCTCAGACCCAGTCCTATACCCAGACCCAGTCCTATACCTCAGACCCAGTCCTATACCTCAGACCCAGTCCTATACCTCAGACCCAGTCCTATACCTCAGACCCAGTCCTATACCCCAGACCCAGTCCTATACCTCAGACCCAGTCCTATACCTCAGACCCAGTCCTATACCCAGACCCAGTCCTATACCTCAGACCCAGTCCTATATACCTCAGACCCAGTCCTATACCCCAGACCCAGTCCTATACCCCAGACCCAGTCCTATACCTCAGACCCAGTCCTATACCCCAGACCCAGTCCTATACCTCAGACCCAGTCCTATACCCCAGACCCAGTCCTATACCTCAGACCCAGTCCTATACCCCAGTCCCCAGACCCCTATACCTCAGACCCAGTCCTATACCTCAGACCCTATACCCCAGATCCAGTCCTATACCCCAGACCCAGTCCTATACCCCAGACCCAGTCCTATACCTCAGACCCAGTCCTATACCCAGACCCAGTCCTATACCTCAGACCCAGTCCTATACCCCAGACCCAGTCCTATACCCCAGACCCAGTCCTATACCTCAGACCCTATCCTATACCTCAGACCCAGTCCTATACCTCAGACCCAGTCCTATACCCCAGACCCAGTCCTATACCCCAGACCCAGTCCTATACCTCAGACCCTATACCTCAGACCCAGTCCTATACCCAGACCCAGTCCTATACCTCAGACCCAGTCCTATACCTCAGACCCAGTCCTATACCTCAGACCCAGTCCTATACCTCAGACCTATACCCCAGACCCTATACCTCAGACCCAGTCCTATACCTCATACCCAGTCCTATATACCTCAGACCCAGTCCTATACCTCAGACCCAGTCCTATACCTCAGACCCAGTCCTATACCTCAGACCCAGTCCTATACCCAGACCCAGTCCTATACCCCAGACCCAGTCCTATACCCCAGACCCAGTCCTATACCTCAGACCCAGTCCTATACCCCAGACCCAGTCCTATACCCCAGACCCAGTCCTATACCCCAGACCCAGTCCTATACCTCAGACCCAGTCCTATACCTCAGACCCAGTCCTATACCCCAGACCCAGTCCTATACCCCAGACCCACCCTATACCCCAGACCCAGTCCTATACCTCAGACCAGTCCTATACCTCAGACCCAGTCCTATACCCCAGACCCAGACCCAGTCCTATACCTCAGACCCAGTCCTATATACCCAGACCCAGTCCTATACCTCAGACCCAGTCCTATACCTCAGACCCAGTCCTATACCCCAGACCCAGTCCTATACCTCAGACCCAGTCCTATACCTCAGACCCAGTCCTATACCCCAGACCCAGTCCTATACCCCAGACCCAGTCCTATACCCAGACCCAGTCCTATACCCCAGACCCAGTCCTATACCTCAGACCCAGTCCTATACCCAGACCCAGTCCTCCTACCTCAGACCCTATACCTCAGACCCAGTCCTATACCTCAGACCCAGTCCTATACCTCAGACCCAGTCCTATACCTCAGACCCCCTATACCCCAGACCCAGTCCTATACCCCAGACCCAGTCCTATACCCAGACCCAGTCCTATACCTCCAGACCCAGTCCTATACCTCAGACCCAGTCCTATACCCCAGAGTCCAGTCAGACCCCATCCTATACCTCAGACCCAGTCCTATACCTCAGACCCAGTCCTATACCCCAGACCCCAGTCCTATACCTCAGACCCAGTCCTATACCTCAGACCCAGTCCTATACCCCAGACCCAGTCCTATACCCCAGACCCAGTCCTATATACCCCAGACCCAGTCCTATACCTCAGACCCAGTCCTACCTCAGACCCAGTCCTATACCCCAGACCCAGTCCTATACCCCAGACCCAGACCCAGTCCTATACCTCAGACCCAGTCCTATACCTCAGACCCAGTCCTATACCCCAGACCCAGTCCTATACCCCAGACCCAGTCCTATACCTCAGACCCCCTATACCTCAGACCCAGTCCTATACCCCAGACCCCCAGTCCTATACCCCAGACCCAGTCCTATACCCCAGACCCAGTCCTATACCTCAGAACCAGTCCTATACCCCAGACCCAGTCCTATACCTCAGACCCTATACCTCAGACCCAGTCCTATACCCCAGACCCAGTCCTATACCTCAGACCCAGTCCTATACCTCAGACCCAGTCCTATATACCCCAGACCCAGTCCTATACCCCAGACCCAGTCCTATACCCCCAGACCCAGTCCTATACCTCAGACCCAGTCCTATACCCCAGACCCAGTCCTATACCCCAGACCCAGTCCTATACCTCAGACCCAGTCCTATACCCCAGACCCAGTCCTATACCTCAGACCCAGTCCTATACCTCAGACCCAGTCCTATACCCCAGACCCAGTCCTATACCCCAGACCCAGTCCTATACCCCAGACCCAGTCCTATACCTCAGACCCAGTCCTATACCCCAGACCCAGTCCTATACCTCAGACCCTATACCTCAGACCCAGTCCTATACCCTCAGACCCAGTCCTATACCCCAGACCCAGTCCTATACCCCAGACCCAGTCCTATACCCCAGACCCAGTCCTATACCCCAGACCCAGTCCATACCTCAGACCCCTATACCTCAGACCCAGTCCTATACCTCAGACCCAGTCCTATACCCCAGACCCAGTCCTATACCTCAGACCCTATACCTCAGACCCAGTCCTATACCCCAGACCCAGTCCTATACCTCAGACCCAGTCCTATACCCCAGACCCAGTCCTATACCTCAGACCCTATACCTCAGACCCAGTCCTATACCCCAGACCCAGTCCTATACCCTCAGACCCAGTCCTATACCTCAGACCCAGTCCTATACCCCAGACCCAGTCCTATACCTCAGACCCAGTCCTATACCCCAGACCCAGTCCTATACCTCAGACCCAGTCCTATACCCCAGACCCAGTCCTATACCCAGACCCAGTCCTATACCCAGACCCAGTCCTATACCCCAGACCCAGTCCTATACCTCAGACCCAGTCCTATACCCCAGACCCAGTCCTATATCCCATCCCCCCAGTCCTATACCTCAGACCCCTACCCAGACCCAGTCCTATACCCCAGACCCTATACCTCAGACCAGACCCTATACCCCAGACCCAGTCCTATACCTCAGACCCAGTCCTATACCTCAGACCCAGTCCTATACCCCAGACCCAGTCCTATACCTCAGACCCAGTCCTATACCCCAGACCCAGTCCTATACCTCAGACCCTATACCCCAGACCCTATACCCTCAGACCCAGTCCTATACCTCAGACCCAGTCCTATACCCAGACCCAGTCCTATACCTCAGACCCAGTCCTATACCCCAGACCCAGACCCTATACCCCAGACCCTATACCTCAGACCCAGTCCTATACCCCAGACCCAGTCCTATACCCCAGACCCAGTCCTATACCTCAGACCTATACCCAGACCCAGTCCTATACCTCAGACCCAGTCCTATACCTCAGACCCAGTCCTATACCTCAGACCCAGTCCTATACCCCAGACCCTATACCTCAGACCCAGTCCTATACCTCAGACCCAGTCCTATACCCCAGACCCAGTCCTATACCTCATACCCCACCCAGTCCTATACCCCAGACCCAGTCCTATACCTCAGACCCAGTCCTATACCCCAGACCCAGTCCTATACCCCAGACCCAGTCCTATACCTCAGACCCAGTCCTATACCCCAGACCCAGTCCTATACCTCAGACCCTATACCTCAGACCCAGTCCTATACCCCAGACCCAGTCCTATACCCCAGACCCAGTCCTATACCCCAGACCCAGTCCTATACCTCAGACCCAGTCCTATACCCCAGACCCAGTCCTATACCTCAGACCCAGTCCTATACCTCAGACCCAGTCCTATACCCCAGACCCAGTCCTATACCTCAGACCCAGTCCTACCTCAGACCCAGTCCTATACCCCAGACCCAGTCCTATACCCCAGACCCAGTCCTATACCCAGACCCAGTCCTATACCCCAGACCCAGTCCTATACCCCAGACCCAGTCCTATACCCAGACCCAGTCCTATACCTCAGACCCAGTCCTATACCCCAGACCCAGTCCTATACCCCAGACCCAGTCCTATATACCTCAGACCCAGTCCTATACCTCAGACCCAGTCCTATACCCCAGACCCAGTCCTATACCCCAGACCCAGTCCTCAGACCCAGTCCTATACCTCAGACCCAGTCCTATACCTCAGAGTCCTATACCCTCCTATACCCAGACCCAGTCCTATACCCCAGACCCAGTCCTATACCTCAGACCCAGTCCTATACCCCAGACCCAGTCCTATACCCCAGACCCAGTCCTATACCTCAGACCCAGTCCTATACCCCAGACCCAGTCCTATACCTCAGACCCAGTCCTATACCTCAGACCCAGTCCTATACCCCAGACCCAGTATACTATACCCCAGACCCAGTCCCCAGACCCAGTCCTATACCTCAGACCCAGTCCTATACCCAGACCCAGTCCTATACCCCAGACCCAGTCCTATACCCCAGACCCAGTCCTATATACAGTCCCAGACCCAGTCCTATACCTCAGACCCAACCCTATACCCCAGACCCAGTCCTATACCCCAGACCCAGTCCTATACCCCAGACCCAGTCCTATACCTCAGACCCAGTCCTATACCTCAGACCCTATACCCCAGACCCCAGTCCTATACCCCAGACCCAGTCCTATACCCCAGACCCAGTCCTATACCTCAGACCCAGTCCTATACCCCAGACCCAGTCCTATACCCCAGACCCAGTCCTATACCTCAGACCCAGTCCTATACCCCAGACCCAGTCCTATACCCCAGACCCAGTCCTATACCTCTATATACCCAGACCCAGTCCTATACCTCAGACCCAGTCCTAGACCCAGACCCAGTCCTATACCTCAGACCCAGTCCTATACCCAGACCCTATACTCCACCCAGACCCAGTCCTATACCTCAGACCCAGTCCTATACCCCAGACCCAGTCCTATACCCCAGACCCAGTCCTATACCCCAGACCCAGTCCTATACCCCAGACCCAGTCCTATACCCCAGACCCAGTCCTATACCCCAGACCCAGTCCTATACCTCAGACCCAGTCCTATACCCAGACCCAGTCCTATACCTCAGACCCTATACCTCAGACCCAGTCCTATACCCCAGACCCAGTCCTATACCCCAGACCCAGTCCTATACCCCAGACCCAGTCCTATACCTCAGACCCAGTCCTATACCCCAGACCCTATACCCCAGACCCAGTCCTATACCCCAGACCCAGTCCTATACCCCAGACCCAGTCCTATACCTCAGACCCAGTCCTATACCTCAGACCCTATACCCCAGACCCAGTCCTATACCCAGTCCTATACCTCAGACCCAGTCCCTATATCAGACCCAGTCCTATACCCCAGACCCAGTCCCTATAATCAGACCAGTCCTATACCCCAGACCCAGTCCTATACCTCAGACCCTATACCTCAGACCCAGTCCTATACCTCAGACCCAGTCCTATACCCCAGACCCAGTCCTATACCCCAGACCCAGTCCAGTCCTATACCTCAGACCCAGTCCTATACCCCAGACCCAGTCCTATACCCAGACCCAGTCCTATACCTCAGACCCAGTCCTATACCTCAGACCCAGTCCTATACCTCAGACCCAGTCCTATACCCCAGACCCTATACCTCAGACCCTATACCCCAGACCCAGTCCTATACCCCAGACCCAGTCCTATACCTCAGACCCTATACCCCAGACCCAGTCCTATACCTCAGACCCCTATACCCCAGACCCAGTCCTATACCCAGACCCAGTCCTATACCCAGACCCTATACCCCAGACCCAGTCCTATACCCCAGACCCAGTCCTATACCCCAGACCCAGTCCTATACCTCAGACCCAGTCCTATACCTCAGACCCAGTCCTATACCCCAGACCCAGTCCTATACCCCAGACCCAGTCCTATACCCCAGACCCAGTCCTATACCTCAGACCCTATACCTCAGACCCAGTCCTATACCTCAGACCCAGTCCTATACCCCAGACCCAGTCCTATACCTCAGACCCAGTCCTATACCCAGACCCAGTCCTATACCCAGACCCAGTCCTATACCTCAGACCCAGTCCTATATACCCAGACCCTATACCTCAGACCCAGTCCTCTTATCCAGACCCAGACCTATACAGGCCAGACCCAGTCCTATACCCAGACCCAGTCCTATACCCATACCTCAGACCCAGACCCAGTCCTATACCCAGACCCAGTCCCTATACCCAGTCCTATACCTCAGACCCAGTCCTATACCTCAGACCCTATACCTCAGACCCAGTCCTATACCTCAGACCCAGTCCTATACCCCAGACCCAGTCCCTATACCCCAGACCCAGTCCTATACCTCAGACCCAGTCCTATACCTCAGACCCAGTCCTATACCCCAGACCAGTCCTATACCTCAGACCCAGTCCTATACCTCAGACCCTATACCTCAGTCCTATACCTCAGACCCAGTCCTATAGACCCAGTCCTATACCCCAGACCCAGTCCTATACCTCAGACCCAGTCCCTATACCCCAGACCCAGTCCTATACCTCAGACCCAGTCCTATACCTCAGACCCAGTCCTATACCCCAGACCCAGTCCTATACCCCAGTCCTATACCTCAGACCCCCCTATACCTCAGACCCAGTCCTATACCCAGACCCAGTCCTATACCTCAGACCCAGTCCCTATACCTCAGACCCAGTCCTATACCTCAGACCCAGTCCTATACCCCAGACCCAGTCCTATACCCCCAGACCCAGTCCTATACCCCAGACCCAGTCCTATACCCCAGACCCAGTCCTATACCCAGACCCAGTCCTATACCTCAGACCCAGTCCTATACCCAGACCCAGTCCTATACCTCAGACCCAGTATACCTCAGACCCAGTCCTATACCTCAGACCCAGTCCTATACCTCAGACCCAGTCCTATACCTCAGACCCAGACCCAGTCCTATACCCCAGACCCAGTCCTATACCTCAGACCCAGTCCTATACCTCAGACCCAGTCCTATACCTCAGACCCTATACCCCAGACCCAGTCCTATACCCCAGACCCCAGTCCTATACCTCAGACCCAGTCCTATACCTCACCCAGTCCTATACCTCAGACCCTATACCCCAGACCCAGTCCTATACCCCAGACCCAGTCCTATACCCCAGACCCAGTCCTATACCTCAGACCCAGTCCTATACCCCAGACCCAGTCCTATACCTCAGACCCAGTCCTATAACCCAGACCCTATACCTCAGACCCAGTCCTATACCTCAGACCCAGTCCTATACCTCAGACCCAGTCCTATACCCCAGACCCAGTCCTATACCTCAGACCCAGTCCTATACCCAGACCCAGTATACCCCAGACCCCAGTCCTATACCTCAGACCCCTAGTCCTAGTCCCCAGTCCTATACCTCAGACCCAGTCCTATACCTCAGACCCAGTCCTATACCTCAGACCCAGTCCTATACCTCAGACCCAGTCCTATACCTCAGACCCAGTCCTATACCTCAGACCCAGTCCTATACCCCTATACCCAGTCCTATACCTCAGACCCAGTCCTATACCCCAGACCCAGTCCTATACCTCAGACCAGTCCTATACCCCAGACCCAGTCCTATACCTCAGACCAGTCCTATACCTCAGACCCAGTCCTATACCTCAGACCCAGTCCTATCCCCCAGACCCAGACCTACCCAGACCCAGTCCCTATACCCCAGACCCAGTCCTATACCCCAGACCCAGTCCTATACCTCAGACCCAGTCCTATACCTCAGACCCAGTCCTATACCTCAGACCCAGTCCTATACCCCAGACCCAGTCCTATACCTCAGACCCAGTCCTATACCTCAGACCCAGTCCTATACCTCAGACCCAGTCCTATACCTCAGACCCAGTCCTATACCTCAGACCCAGTCCTATACCTCAGACCAGTCCTATACCTCAGACCCTATACCTCAGACCCAGACCCAGTCCTATACCTCAGACCCAGTCCTATACCCCAGACCCAGTCCTATACCTCAGACCCAGTCCTATACCTCAGACCCTATACCCCAGACCCAGTCCTATACCCCAGACCCAGTCCTATACCTCAGACCCAGTCCTATACCCCAGACCAGTCCTATACCTCAGACCCCTATACCTCAGACCCAGTCCTATACCCCCAGACCCAGTCCTATACCTCAGACCCAGTCCTATACCCCCAGACCCAGTCCTATACCTCAGACCCAGTCCTATACCTCAGACCCAGTCCTATACCCCAGACCCAGTCCTATACCCCAGACCCAGTCCTATACCCCAGACCCAGTCCTATACCTCAGACCCAGTCCTATACCTCAGACCCAGTCCTATACCCCAGACCCAGTCCTATACCTCAGACCCAGTCCTATACCCCAGACCCAGTCCTATACCCCAGACCAGTCCTATACCCCAGATACCCAGTCCTATACCCCAGACCCAGTCCTATACCTCAGACCCTCCTATACCCCAGACCCAGTCCTATACCTCAGACCCAGTCCTATACCTCAGACCCAGTCCTATACCTCAGACCCAGTCCTATACCCCAGACCCAGACCCAGTCCTATACCCCAGACCCAGTCCTATACCCCAGACCAGTCCTATACCTCAGACCAGTCCTATACCCCAGACCCAGTCCTATACCTCAGACCCAGTCCTATACCTCAGACCCAGTCCTATACCTCAGACCCAGTCCTATACCCCAGACCCAGTCCTATACCCCAGACCCAGTCCTATACCTCAGACCCAGTCCTATACCTCAGACCCAGTCCTATACCTCAGACCCAGTCCTATACCCAGACCCAGTCCTATACCCAGACCCCTATACCCCAGACCCAGTCCTATACCCAGACCCAGTCCTATACCCCAGACCAGTCCTATACCCCAGACCCAGTCCTATACCTCAGACCCAGTCCTATACCCAGACCCAGTCCTATACCTCAGACCCAGTCCTATACCCCAGACCCAGTCCTATACCTCAGACCCAGTCCTATACCTCAGATACCCTCAGACCCAGTCCTATACCTCAGACCCAGTCCTATACCTCAGACCCAGTCCTATACCTCAGACCCAGTCCTATACCCCAGACCCAGTCCTATACCCCAGACCCAGTCCTATACCTCAGACCCTATACCTCAGACCCAGTCCTATACCTCAGACCCAGTCCTATACCCCCTATACCCAGACCCAGTCCTATACCTCAGACCCAGTCCTATACCTCAGACCCAGTCCTATACCTCAGACCCTATACCTCAGACCCTATACCTCAGACCCAGTCCTATACCTCAGACCCAGTCCTATACCCAGACCCAGTCCTATACCTCAGACCCAGTCCTATACCTCAGACCCAGTCCTATACCTCAGACCCAGTCCTATACCCAGACCCAGTCCTATACCTCAGACCCAGTCCTATACCTCAGACCCATACCCTATACCTCAGACCCTATACCTCAGACCCAGTCCTATACCTCAGACCCAGTCCTATACCTCAGACCCAGTCCTATACCTCAGACCCAGTCCTATACCCAGACCCAGTCCTATACCCCAGACCAGTCCTATACCTCAGACCCAGTCCTATACCTCAGACCCAGTCCTATACCTCAGACCCAGTCCTATACCTCAGACCCAGTCCTATACCCCAGTCCTATACCCCAGACCCAGTCCTATACCCCAGACCCCCAGTCCTATACCTCAGACCCTATACCTCAGACCCAGTCCTATACCTCAGACCCAGTCCTATACCCAGACCCAGTCCTATACCTCAGACCCAGTCCTATACCTCAGACCCAGTCCTATACCCCAGACCCAGTCCTATACCTCAGACCCAGTCCTATACCTCAGACCCAGTCCTATACCTCAGACCCAGTCCTATACCTCAGACCCAGTCCTCAGACCCAGTCCTATACCTCAGACCCAGTCCTATACCTCAGACCCAGTCCTATACCTCAGACCCAGTCCTATACCTCAGACCCAGTCCTATACCCAGACCCTATACCCAGACCCAGTCCTATACCTCAGACCCTCCTATACCTCAGACCCAGTCCTATACCCCAGACCCAGTCCCTATACCCCAGACCCAGTCCTATACCCAGAGTCCTATACCCCAGACCCAGTCCTATACCTCAGACCCAGTCCTATACCCCAGACCCAGTCCTATACCTCAGACCCAGTCCTATACCCCAGACCCAGTCCTATACCCCAGACCCAGTCCTATACCCCAGACCCTCCTATACCCCAGACCCAGTCCTATACCCCAGACCCAGTCCTATACCCCAGACCCAGTCCTATACCCAGACCCAGTCCTATACCTCAGACCCTATACCTCAGACCCAGTCCTATACCTCAGACCCAGTCCTATACCTCAGACCCAGTCCTATACCTCAGACCCTATACCTCAGACCCAGTCCTATACCTCAGACCCAGTCCTATACCCCAGACCCAGTCCTATACCTCAGACCCAGTCCTATACCCCAGACCCAGTCCTATACCTCAGACCCAGTCCTATACCTCAGACCCTATACCCCAGACCCAGTCCTATACCTCAGACCCAGTCCTATACCCCAGACCCAGTCCTATACCTCAGACCCAGTCCTATACCCAGACCCAGTCCTATACCCAGACCCATACCCATACCCAGACCCTATACCTCAGACCCCCTATACCTCCAGACCCAGTCCTATACCTCAGACCCAGTCCTATACCCAGTCCTATACCCCAGACCCAGTCCTATACCCCAGACCCAGTCCTATACCCCAGACCCAGTCCTATACCCAGACCCAGTCCTATACCCCAGACCCAGTCCTATACCCCAGACCCAGTCCTATACCTCAGACCCAGTCCTATACCCCAGACCCAGTCCTATACCCAGACCCAGTCCTATACCTCAGACCCAGTCCTATACCCCAGACCCAGTCCTATACCCCAGACCCAGTCCTATACCCCAGACCCAGTCCTATACCTCAGACCCAGTCCTATACCCCAGACCCAGTCCTATACCCCAGACCCAGTCCCTATACCCAGACCCAGTCCTATACCTCAGTCCCAGTCCTATACCCAGACCCAGTCCTATACCCCAGACCCAGTCCTATACCCAGACCCTATACCTCAGACCAGTCCTATACCCCAGACCCAGTCCTATACCCCAGACCCAGTCCTATAGACCCAGACCCAGTCCTATACCTCAGACCCTATACCCAGACCCAGTCCTATACCTCAGACCCAGTCCTATACCCCAGACCCAGTCCTATACCCCAGACCCAGTCCTATACCTCAGACCCAGTCCTATACCTCAGACCCTATACCCAGACCCAGCCCTATACCTCAGACCCTATACCTCAGACCCAGCCCTATACCCCAGACCCAGACCCTATACCCCAGACCCAGTCCTATACCCAGACCCAGTCCTATACCTCCCCAGACCCAGTCCTATACCTCAGACCCAGTCCTATACCCAGACCCAGTCCTATACCCCAGACCCTATACCTCAGACCCAGACCCTCCTATACCTCAGACCCAGTCCTATACCTCAGACCCCATACCCCAGACCCAGTCCTATACCACAGATCCAGTCCTATACCCCAGACCCAGTCCTATACCCCAGACCCAGTCCTATACCCCAGACCCAGTCCTATACCCAGTCCTATACCTCAGACCCAGTCCTATACCTCCAGACCCAGTCCTATACCTCAGACCCAGTCCTATACCTCAGACCCAGTCCTATACCTCAGACCCTATACCTCAGACCCAGTCCTATACCTCAGACCCAGTCCTATACCTCAGACCCAGTCCTATACCCCAGACCCAGTCCTATACCTCAGACCCAGTCCTATACCTCAGACCCAGTCTATACCTCAGACCCAGTCCTATACCCTCAGACCCAGTCCTATACCTCAGACCCCAGTCCTATACCTCAGACCCAGTCCTATACCTCAGACCCAGTCCTATACCTCAGACCCAGTCCTATACCTCAGACCCAGTCCTATACCCCAGACCCAGTCCTATACCCCAGACCCAGTCCTATACCTCAGACCCAGTCCTATACCCCAGACCCAGTCCTATACCCCAGACCCAGTCCTATACCTCAGACCCAGTCCTATACCCCAGACCCAGTCCTATACCTCAGACCCAGTCCTATACCCCAGACCCAGTCCTATACCCCAGACCCAGTCCTATACCCCAGACCCAGTCCTATACCCCAGACCCAGTCCTATACCTCAGACCCAGTCCTATACCCCAGACCCAGTCCTATAACCCAGACCCAGTCCTATACCTCAGACCCAGTCCTATACCTCAGACCCAGTCCTATACCTCAGACCCAGTCCTATACCTCAGACCCTATACCCCAGACCCAGTCCTATACCCCAGACCCAGTCCTATACCTCAGACCCAGTCCTATACCTCAGACCCAGTCCTATACCTCAGACCCAGTCCTATACCCCAGACCCAGTCCTATACCCCCAGACCAGTCCTATACCACCAGACCCAGTCCTACCTCAGACCCAGTCCTATACCTCAGACCCAGTCCTATACCCCAGACCCAGTCCTATACCTCAGACCCAGTCCTATACCCCAGACCCAGTCCTATACCCCAGACCCAGTCTATACCTCAGACCCAGTCCTATACCCAGACCCAGTCCTATACCTCAGACCCCAGTCCTATACCCCAGACCCAGTCCTATACCCAGACCCAGTCCTATACCCCAGACCCAGTCCTATACCTCAGACCCAATCCTATACCTCAGACCCAGTCCTATACCCCAGACCCAGTCCTATACCTCAGACCCAGACCCTATACCCCAGACCCAGTCCTATACCCAGACCCAGTCCTATACCCCAGACCCAGTCCTATACCCAGACCAGACCCAGTCCTATACCTCAGACCCAGTCCTATACCTCCCAGTCCTATACCCCAGACCCAGTCCTATACCTCAGACCCAGTCCTATACCCCAGACCCAGTCCTATACCCCAGACCCAGTCCTATACCCCAGACCCAGTCCTATACCCCAGACCCAGTCCTATACCTCAGACCCAGTCCTATACCTCAGACCCAGTCCTATACCCCAGACCCAGTCCTATACCCCAGACCCAGTCCTATACCCTCAGACCCAGTCCTATACCTCAGACCCAGTCCTATACCTCAGACCCTATACCCCAGACCCAGTCCTATACCTCAGACCCTATACCTCAGACCCAGTCCCTATACCCCAGACCCAGTCCTATACCCCAGACCCAGTCCTATACCTCAGACCCAGTCCTATATACCCAGACCCAGTCCTATACCTCAGACCCAGTCCTATACCTCAGACCCAGTCCTATACCCCAGACCCAGTCCTATACCCCAGACCCAGTCCTATACCTCAGACCCAGTCCTATACCCCAGACCCAGTCCTATACCCCAGACCCAGTCCTATACCTCAGACCCAGTCCTATACCTCAGACCCAGTCCTATACCTCAGACCCAGTCCTATACCTCAGACCCAGTCCTATACCTCAGACCAGCCCCTATACCCCAGACCCAGTCCTATACCTCAGACCCTATACCCCAGACCCAGTCCTATACCTCAGACCCAGTCCTATACCTCAGACCCAGTCCCTATACCTCAGACCCAGTCCTATACCCCAGACCCAGTCCTATACCTCAGACCCAGTCCTATACCCCAGACCCAGTCCTATACCCCAGACCCAGTCCTATACCTCAGACCCAGACCCTATACCCCAGACCCAGTCCTATACCTCAGACCCAGTCCTATACCTCAGACCCAGTCCTATACCCCAGACCCAGTCCTATACCTCAGACCCAGTCCTATACCTACCCAGTCCCTATACCCAGACCCAGTCCTATACCTCAGTCCTATACCTCAGACCCAGTCCTATACCTCAGACCCAGTCTAGACCCAGTCCTATACCTCAGACCCAGTACCCTATACCTCAGACCCAGTCCTATACCCCAGACCCAGTCCTATACCCCAGACCCAGTCCTATACCTCAGACCCAGTCCTATACCTCAGACCCAGTCCTATACCTCAGACCCAGTCCTATACCCCAGACCCAGTCCTATACCCCAGACCCAGTCCTATACCCCAGACCCAGTCCTATACCCCAGACCCCCAGTCCTATACCTCAGACCCAGTCCTATACTCCAGAGTCCCCAGTCCTATACCTCAGACCCAGTCCTATACCCAGACCCAGTCCTATACCCCAGACCCAGTCCTATACCTCAGACCCAGTCCTATACCTCAGACCCAGTTAGTCATTTAGCAGACCCTCCTATCCAGACCCATACCTCAGACCCCAGACAGACCCAGTCCTATCACAACGACAGATTTTCCCAGTCCTATACCTACCTCAGACCCAGTCCTACCAGTCCTATACCTCAGAAGCTATACCTCAGACCCATACCCTATACCCAGACCCTATACCCTCAGACCCAGTCCTATACCCCAGACCCAGTCCTATACCTCAGACCCAGTCCTATACCCCAGACCCAGTCCTATACCTCAGACCCTATCCTATACCTCAGACCCAGTCCTATACCTCAGACCCAGTCCTATACCTCAGACCCAGTCCTATACCTCAGACCCAGTCCTATACCTCAGACCCAGTCCTATACCTCAGACCCAGTCCTATACCCCAGACCCAGTCCTATACCCTCAGACCCAGTCCTATACCCCAGACCCAGTCCTATACCCTCAGACCCAGTCCTATACCCCAGACCCAGTCCTATACCCCAGACCCAGTCCAGTCCTACCTCAGACCTACCTCAGACCCCATACCCAGACCCAGTCCTATACCTCAGACCCAGTCCTATACCCCAGACCCAGTCCTATACCTCAGACCCAGTCCTATACCTCAGACCCAGTCCTATACCTCAGACCCAGTCCTATACCCCCAGACCCAGACCCAGTCCTATACCCAGACCCAGTCCCTATACCCCAGACCCAGTCCCTATACCTCAGACTCAGACCCTATACCCAGACCCAGTCCTATACCTCAGACCCAGTCCTATACCCCAGACCCAGTCCTATACCCAGACCCAGTCCTATACCTCAGACCCAGTCCTATACCCCAGACCCAGTCCTATACCCTCAGACCCAGTCCTATACCCCAGACCCAGTCCTATACCCCAGACCCAGTCCTATACCCCCAGTCCTATACCCCAGGACCCAGTCCTATACCCCAGACCCCCCTATACCTCAGACCCTATACCCCAGACCCAGTCCTATACCCCACCCAGTCCTATACCTCAGACCCAGTCCTATACCCCAGACCCAGTCCTATACCTCAGACCCACCCTATACCTCAGACCCAGTCCTATCAGACCCCAGACCCTATACCAGTCAATACCCAGACCCAGTCCTATACCCCAGACCCAGTCCCTACCTCAGACCCTATACCCCAGACCCAGTCCTATACCTCAGACCCAGTCCTATACCCCAGACCCAGTCCTATACCCCCAGACCCAGTCCTATACCCCAGACCCAGTCCTATACCCCAGACCCAGTCACACCTATACCCCAGACCCAGTCCTATACCTCAGACCCAGTCCTATACCCCAGACCCAGTCCTATACCTCAGACCCAGTCCTATACCTCAGACCCAGTCCTATACCTCAGACCCAGTCCTATACCTCAGACCCAGTCCTATACCTCAGACCCAGTCCTATACCTCAGACCCAGTCCTATACCTCAGACCCAGTCCTATACCCCAGACCCAGTCCTATACCTCAGACCCAGTCCTATACCTATACCCCAGTCCTATACCCCAGACCCAGTCCTATACCTCAGACCCAGTCCTATACCCCAGACCCAGTCCTATACCCCCCAGACCCAGTCCTATACCCCAGTCCTATACCTCAGACCCAGTCCTATACCTCAGACCCAGTCCTATACCCCAGACCCAGTCCTATACCTCAGACCCAGTCCTATACCCCAGACCCAGTCCTATACCCCAGACCCCCCTCAGACCCAGTCCTATACCCCAGACCCAGTCCTATATAGACCCAGACCCAGTCCTATACCCCAGACCCAGTCCTATACCCCAGACCCAGTCCTATACCTCAGACCCAGTCCTATACCCCAGACC
The DNA here is from genome assembly GCA_036851935.1 of Coregonus suidteri. NCBI lineage: Eukaryota > Metazoa > Chordata > Actinopteri > Salmoniformes > Salmonidae > Coregonus > Coregonus suidteri. The sequence goes on along the minus strand of CM072231.1, from coordinate 391,090 downwards.
CAGTCCTATACCCCAGACCCAGTCCTATACCTCAGACCCAGTCCTATACCTCAGACCCAGTCCTATCCTATACCTCAGACCCAGTCCTATACCCCAGACCCAGTCCTATACCTCAGACCCAGTCCTATACCTCAGACCCAGTCCTATACCCCAGACCCAGTCCTATACCTCAGACCCAGTCCTATACCTCAGACCCAGTCCTATACCCAGACCCCCAGACCCAGTCCTATACCTCAGACCCAGTCCTATACCCCAGACCCAGTCCTATACCTCAGACCCAGTCCTATACCCCAGACCCAGTCCTATACCCCAGACCCAGTCCTATACCCCAGACCCAGTCCTATACCCAGACCCAGTCCTATACCTCAGACCCAGTCCTACCCCAGACCCAGTCCTATACCTCAGACCCAGTCCTATACCTCAGACCCAGTCCTATACCTCAGACCCAGTCCTATACCCATACCCCATACCCTATACCCAGTCCTATACCAGACCCAGTCCTATACCTCAGACCCAGTCCTATACCTCAGACCCAGTCCTATACCTCAGACCCTATACCCAGACCCAGTCCTATACCCCAGACCCAGTCCTATACCCCAGACCCAGTCCTATACCCCAGACCCAGTCCTATACCTCAGACCCAGTCCTATACCTCAGACCAGTCCTATACCTCAGACCCAGTCCTATACCCCAGACCCAGTCCTATACCCCAGACCCAGTCCTATACCCCAGACCCAGTCCTATACCTCAGACCCAGTCCTATACCTCAGACCCAGTCCTATACCCCAGACCCAGACCCTATACCCCAGACCCAGTCCTATACCTCAGACCCAGTCCCTATACCTCAGACCCAGTCCTATACCCCAGACCCAGTCCTATACCTCAGACCCAGTCCTATACCTCAGACCCAGTTCCTATACCTCAGACCCAGTCCTATACCTCAGACCCAGTCCTATACCCCAGACCCAGTCCTATATACCCCAGACCCAGTCCTATACCCCAGACCCAGTCCTATACCCCAGACCCAGTCCCTATACCCCAGACCCAGTCCTATACCCCAGACCAGTCCTATACCTCAGACCCAGTCCTATACCTCAGACCCAGTCCTATACCTCAGACCCAGTCCTATACCTCAGACCCAGTCCTATACCTCAGACCCAGTCCTATACCCCAGACCCAGTCCTATATACCCCAGACCCAGTCCTATACAGACCCAGACCCAGACCCTATACCTCAGACCCAGTCCTATACCCAGACCCAGTCCTATACCCAGACCCAGTCCTATACCTCAGACCCCTATACCTCAGACCCAGTCCTATACCCCAGACCCAGTCCTATACCTATACCCCAGACCCAGTCCTATACCCCAGACCCAGTCCTATACCCCAGACCCAGTCCTATACCCCAGACCCAGTCCTATACCCCAGACCAGTCCTATACCTCAGACCCAGTCCTATACCTCAGACCCAGTCCTATACCCCAGACCCAGTCCTATACCTCAGACCCAGTCCTATACCCCAGACCCAGTCCTATACCCAGTCCCCAGACCCAGTCCTATACCTCAGACCAGTCCTATACCCCAGACCCAGTCCTATACCCCAGACCCAGTCCTATACCCCAGACCCAGTCCTATACCCCAGACCCAGTCCTATACCCCAGACCCAGTCCTATACCTCAGACCCAGTCCTATACCTCAGACCCAGTCCTATACCCCAGACCCAGTCCTATATACCTCAGACCCAGTCCTATACCCCAGACCCAGTCCTATACCCAGACCCAGTCCTATACCCCAGACCCAGTCCTATACCTCAGACCCAGTCCTATACCTCAGACCCTATACCCAGACCCAGTCCTATACCCAGACCAGTCCTATACCTCAGACCCAGTCCTATACCCCAGACCCAGTCCTATACCTCAGACCCAGTCCTATACCTCAGACCCTATACCCCAGACCCAGTCCTATACCTCAGACCCTATACCCCAGACCCAGTCCTATACCCCAGACCCAGTCCTATACCTCAGACCCAGTCCTATACCCCAGACCCAGTCCTATACCTCAGACCCAGTCCTATACCTCAGACCCACCCTATACCCCAGACCCAGTCCTATACCTCAGACCCAGTCCTATACCTCAGACCCTATACCTCAGACCCAGTCCTATACCTCAGACCCAGTCCTATACCTCAGACCCAGTCCCTATACCTCAGACCCAGTCCTATACCTCAGACCCTATACCTCAGACCCAGCCCTATACCCCAGACCCAGTCCTATACCTCAGACCCAGTCCTATACCTCAGACCCAGTCCTATACCCCAGACCCAGTCCTATACCTCAGACCCAGTCCTATACCTCAGACCCAGTCCTCAGACCCAGTCCTATACCCCAGACCCAGTCCTATACCCCAGACCCAGTCCTATACCTCAGACCCAGTCCTATACCCCAGACCCAGTCCTATACCTCAGACCCCAGTCCTATACCTCAGACCCAGTCCTATACCCCAGACCCAGTCCTATACCCCAGACCCAGTCCTATACCTCAGACCCTATACCCCAGACCCAGTCCTATACCTCAGACCCAGTCCTATACCTCAGACCCAGTCCTATACCCCAGACCCAGTCCTATACCTCAGACCCAGTCCTATACCTCAGACCCAGTCCTATACCTCAGACCCAGTCCTATACCCCAGACCCAGTCCTATACCTCAGACCCAGTCCTATACCTCAGACCCAGACCTATACCTCAGACCCAGTCCTATACCCCAGACCCAGTCCTATACCCAGACCCTATACCCCAGACCCAGTCCTATACCTCAGACCCAGTCCTATACCTCAGACCCTATACCTCAGACCCAGTCCTATACCTCAGACCCAGTCCTATACCTCAGACCCAGTCCTATACCTCAGACCCAGTCCTATACCCCAGACCCAGTCCTATACCTCAGACCCAGTCCTATACCTCAGACCCAGTCCTATACCTCAGACCCAGTCCTATTTCCCAGACCCAGTCCTATACCCCAGACCCAGTCCTATACCTCAGACCCAGTCCTATATACCTCAGACCCTATATACCCAGACCCAGTCCTATACCTCAGACCCAGTCCTATACCCCAGACCCAGTCCTATACCCCAGACCCAGTCCTATACCTCAGACCCAGTCCTATACCCCAGACCCAGTCCTATACCTCAGACCCAGTCCTATACCCCAGACCCAGTCCTATACCCCAGACCCAGTCCTATACCCCAGACCCAGCCCTATACCCCAGACCCAGTCCTATACCTCAGAGACCAGTCCTATACCTCAGACCCAGTCCTATACCCCAGACCCAGTCCTATACCTCAGACCCAGTCCTATACCCAGACCCAGTCCTATACCTCAGACCCAGTCCTATACCTCAGACCCAGTCCTATACCTCAGACCCAGTCCTATACCTCAGACCCAGTCCTATACCCCAGACCCAGTCCTATACCTCAGACCCTATACCCCAGACCCAGTCCTATACCTCAGACCCTATACCCCAGACCCAGTCCTATACCCAGACCCAGTCCTATACCCCAGACCCAGTCCTATACCCCAGACCCAGTCCTATACCTAGACCCAGACCCTATACCCCAGACCCAGTCCTATACCTCAGACCAGTCCTATACCCAGACCCAGACCCTATACCTCAGACCCAGTCCTATACCCCAGACCCAGTCCTATACCCCAGACCCAGTCCTATAACCCAGACCCAGTCCTATACCTCAGACCCAGTCCTATACCTCAGACCCAATCCTATACCCAGACCCAGTCCTATACCTCAGACCCTATACCCAGACCCAGTCCTATACCTCAGACCCAGTCCTATACCTCAGACCCAGTCCTATACCTCAGACCCTATACCCAGACCCAGTCCTATACCCCAGACCCAGTCCTATACCCAGACCCAGTCCTATACCCCAGACCCAGTCCTATACCTCAGACCCAGTCCTATACCTCAGACCCAGTCCTATACCCCAGACCAGTCCTATACCTCAGACCCAGTCCTATACCCCAGACCCAGTCCTATACCCCAGACCCAGTCCTATACCCCAGACCCAGTCCTATACCCCAGACCCAGTCCTATACCCAGACCCAGTCCTATACCCCAGACCCAGTCCTATACCTCAGACCCAGTCCTATACCTCAGACCCAGTCCTATGACCCAGACCCAGTCCTATACCTCAGACCCAGTCCCTATACCTCAGACCCAGTCCTATACCTCAGACCCAGTCCTATACCTCAGACCCAGTCCTATACCCCAGACCCAGTCCTATACCCCAGACCCAGTCCTATACCTCAGACCCAGTCCTATACCCAGACCCAGTCCTATACCTCAGACCCAGTCCTATACCCCAGACCCAGTCCTATACAGACCCAGTCCAGACCCAGTCCTATACCTCAGACCCAGTCCTATACCCCCAGACCCAGTCCTATACCTCAGACCCAGTCCTATACCCCAGACCCAGTCCTATACCCCAGACCCTATACCCCAGACCCAGTCCTATACCCCAGACCCAGCCCTATACCCCAGACCCAGTCCTATACCTCAGACCCTATACCCCAGACCCAGTCCTATACCCCAGACCCAGTCCTATACCTCAGACCCAGTCCTATACCTCAGACCCAGTCCTATACCTCAGACCCTATACCCAGACCCAGTCCTATACCCCAGACCCAGTCCTATACCTCAGACCCAGTCCTATACCTCAGACCCCCTATACCCCAGACCCAGTCCTATACCCAGACCCAGTCCTATACCCCAGACCCAGTCCTATACCCCAGACCCAGTCCTATACCTCAGACCCAGTCCTATACCTCAGACCCAGTCCTATACCTCAGACCCAGTCCTATACCTCAGACCCAGTCCTATACCCCAGACCCAGTCCTATACCCCAGACCCAGTCCTATACCCCAGAGACCCAGTCCTATACCCAGACCCAGTCCTATACCCCAGACCCAGTCCTATACCTCAGACCCAGTCCTATACCCCAGACCCAGTCCTATACCTCAGACCCAGTCCTATACCTCAGACCCAGTCCCATACCTCAGACCCAGTCCTATACCCCAGACCCAGTCCATACCTCAGACCCAGTCCTATACCCCAGACCCAGTCCTATACCCCAGACCCAGTCCTATATACCCCAGACCCAGTCCTATACCTCAGACCCAGTCCTATACCTCAGACCCCCCAGACCCAGTCCTATACCCCAGACCCAGTCCTAGACCCTATATACCTCAGACCCAGTCCTATACCTCAGACCCAGTCCTATACCCCAGACCCAGTCCTATACCTCAGACCCAGTCCTATACCTCAGACCCAGTCCTATACCCCAGACCCAGTCCTATACCCCAGACCCAGTCCTATACCCCAGACCCAGTCCTATACCCCAGACCCAGTCCTATACCCCAGACCCAGTCCTATACCTCAGACCCTATACCCCAGACCCAGTCCTATACCTAAGGACCAGTCCTATACCCCAGACCCAGTCCTATACCCCAGACCCAGTCCTATACCTCAGACCCAACCTATACCCCAGACCCAGTCCTATACCCCAGAGCCAGTCCTATACCACCAGACCCAGTCCTATACTTCAGACCCAGTCCTATACCCCAGACCCAGTCCTATACCTCAGACCCAGTCCTATACCCCAGACCCAGTCCTATACCCCAGACCCAGTCCTATACCTCAGACCCAGTCCTATACCCCAGACCCCAGTCCTATACCTCAGACCCAGTCCTATACCCCAGACCCAGTCCTATACCCCAGACCCAGTCCTATACCTCAGAGTCCTATACCCTCAGTCCTATACCTCAGACCCATCCTATACCTCAGACCCAGTCCTATACCCCAGACCCAGTCCTATACCTCAGACCCAGTCCTATACCCCAGACCCAGTCCTATACCCCAGACCCAGTCCTATACCCCAGACCCAGTCCTATACCCCAGACCCAGTCCTATACCTCAGACCCTATACCCAGACCCAGTCCTATACCCCAGACCCAGTCCTATACCTCAGACCCAGTCCTATATACCCCAGACCCAGTCCTATACCTCAGACCCAGTCCTATACCTCAGACCCAGTCCTATACCCAGACCAGTCCTATACCCCAGACCCAGTCCTATACCCCAGACCCAGTCCTATACCTCAGACCCAGTCCTATACCCCAGTCCTATACCCCAGACACAGTCCTATACCCCAGACCCAGTCCTATACCTCAGACCCTATACCCCAGACCCAGTCCTATACCTCAGACCCAGTCCTATACCTCAGACCAGTCCTATACCTCAGACCCAGCCCTATACCCCAGACCCAGTCCTATACCTCAGACCCAGTCCTATACCTCAGACCCAGTCCTATACCTCAGACCCAGTCCTATACCTCAGACCCAGCCCTATACCCCAGACCCAGTCCTATACCTCAGACCCAGTCCTATACCTCAGACCCAGTCCTATACCCCAGACCCAGTCCTATACCTCAGACCCAGTCCTATACCTCAGACCCTATACCTCAGACCCAGTCCTATACCCCAGACCCAGTCCTATACCCCAGACCCAGTCCTATACCTCAGACCCAGTCCTATACCCCAGACCCAGTCCTATACCTCAGACCCAGTCCTATACCTCAGACCCAGTCCTATACCCAGACCCAGTCCTATACCCCAGACCCAGTCCTATACCTCAGACCCTATACCCAGACCCAGTCCTATACCCAGACCCAGTCCTATACCTCAGACCCAGTCCTATACCTCCGACCCTAGACCCCAGACCCAGTCCTATACCTCAGACCCAGTCCTATACCTCAGACCAGTCCTATACCTCAGACCCAGTCCTATACCCCAGATCCAGTCCTATACCTCAGACCCCAGTCCTATACCTCAGACCTATACCTCAGACCCAGTCCTATACCCCAGACCCAGTCTTATACCCCAGACAGAGTCCTATACCTCAGACCCAGTCCTATACCCCAGACCCAGTCCTATACCTCAGACCCTATACCTCAGACCCAGTCCTATACCCCAGACCCAGTCCTATACCTCAGACCCAGTCCTATACCTCAGACCCAGTCCTATACCCCAGACCCAGTCCTATACCCCAGACCCAGTCCTATACCCCAGACCCTATACCTCAGACCCAGTCCTATACCTCAGACCCAGTCCTATACCCCAGACCCAGTCCTATACCTCAGACCCTATACCTCACACCCAGTCATATACCCCAGACCCAGTCCTATACCTCAGACCCAGTCCTATACCCCAGACCCAGTCCTATACCTCAGACCCAGTCCTATACCCCAGACCCAGTCCTATACCTCAGACCCAGTCCTATACCTCAGACCCTATACCTCAGACCCTATACCTCAGACCCAGAACCAAACCTAACCCAGATCCATACCTAACCCAGATCCATACCTAACCCAGCTCTATACCTAACCCATCTCCATACTTAACCCAGCTCCATACCTAACCCAGATCCATACCTAACCCAGATCCATACCTAACCCAGCTCTATACCTAACCCATCTCCATACTTAACCCAGCTCCATACCTAACCCAGATCCATACCTAACCAGATCCATACTATACCCAGCTCCTATACCTAACCCATCTCCATACTTAACCCAGCTCCATACCTAACCCAGATCCATACACTACCCCAGATCCATACCTAACCCAGCTCTATACCTAACCCATCTCCATACTTAACCCAGCTCCATACCTAACCCAGATCCATACCTAACCCAGATCCATACCTAACCCAGCTCCATTCTTAACCCAGCTCCATACCTAACCCAGATCCATACCTAACCCAGATCCATACCTAACCCAGCTCCATACCTAACCCAGATCCATACCTAACCCAGATCCATACCTAAACCAGCTCCATACCTAACCCAGCTCTATACCTAACCCAGCTCCATACCTAACCCAGCTCCATACCTAACCCATCTCCATACCTAACCCAGATCCATACCTAACCCAGCTCTATACCTAACCCAGCTCCATACCTAACCCAGATCCATACCTAACCCAGATCCATTCCTAACACAGCTCCATACCTAACCCAGATCCATACCTAACCCAGATCCATACCTAAACCAGCTCCATACCTAACCCAGCTCCATACCTAACCCAGATCCATTCCTAAACCAGCTCCATACCTAACCCAGCTCCATACCTACCCAGATCCATTCTAAAACCCCGCTCCATACCTAACCCAGCTCCATACCTAACCCAGCTCTATACCTAACCAGCTCCATACCTAACCCAGATCCATACCTAACCCAGCTCCATACCTAACCCAGATCCATACTTAACCCAGATCCATACCTAACCCAGATCCATACCTAACCAGCTCCATACCTAACCCAGCTCCATACCTAACCCAGATCCATACCTAACCCAGATCCATACCTAACCCAGCTCCATACCTAACCCAGCTCCATACCTAACCCAGCTCCATACCTAACCCAGATCCATACCTAACCCAGCTCCATACCAAAACCCATCTCCATACCTAACCTAGATCCATACCTAACCCAGCTCTATACCTAACCCAGCTCCATACCTAACCCAGATCCATACCTAACCCTGATCCATTTCCTACACACAGCTCCATACCTAACCCAGATCCATACCTAACCCAGATCCATACCTAAACCAGCTCCATACCTAACCCAGCTCCATACCTAACCCAGATCCATTCCTAAACCAGCTCCATACCTAACCCAGCTCCATACCTAACCCAGATCCATTCTAAACCCTGCTCCATACCTAACCCAGCTCCATACCTAACCCAGATCCATACCTAACCCAGATCCATACCTAAACCAGCTCCATACCTAACCCAGCTCCATACCTAACCCAGCTCCATACCTAACCCAGATCCATTCCTAACCCCGCTCCATACCTAACCCAGCTCCATACCTAACCCATGATCCATACCTAACCCAGATCCATACCTAAACAGCTCCATACCTAACCCAGCTCCATACCTAACCCAGTACTCCATACCTAACCACATATCCATTCCTAACCATCAATCAATCAATCAATCAATCAATTTTATTTTATATAGCCCTTTCTTACATCAGCTAATATCTCGAAGTGCTGTACAGAACCCAGCCTAAAACCCCAAACAGCTAGTAATGCAGGTTGTAGAAAGCACGGTGGCTAGGAAAATATCCCTAGAAAGGCGATTTCCAAAAACCTAGGAAGAAACCTAGAGAGGAACCAGGCTATGAGGGGTGGCCAGTCCTCTTCTGGCTGCTGGTCCGGGTGGAGATTATAACAGAACCATGCCAAGATGTTCAAAAATTTCATAAGTGACAAGCATGGGTCAAATAATAATCAGGAATAAATCTCAGTTGGCTTTTTCATAGCCGATCATTAAGAGTTTGAAAAAAGGTGATGTGTGGGGAGCAGGTCTGGGGACAGGTAGAGTGTGTTTGGGTGGGGTGGGGGGTGGGCGGTGGGTTGTGGTGTGTTGGGTTGGCGGGGGGGGGGGGTTCATGGCGGGGTGGTGCGGCTGGGGGGGGGGGATGGGGGACGGGGGGATAGCGGGGGGCAGTTGGGGGGGGGGTGGGAGGTGGGGTGGGGTGGGGGGGGGTGAATAGCAGTGGGGGGTGGGGGAGGGGGGGGGGTTGTTGGAAGGGCCAGGTGGGGGGGGGGGCGGGGGGGGTGTGCGGGAGGGATAACTGGGCAGAACAGTTTGAAACTGGAATAGCAGCAAGGCCAGCGGCGGACTGGGACCGCGAGTCACCACGGCCGGTAGTTAGTCCCGACGTATGGTCCTAGGGCCTCAGGTCTCTCAGTTGGCTTTTCATAGGCCGATCATTAAAGAGTTGAAAACAGCAGGTCTGGGACAGGTAGGGTTTCGTAGCCGCAGGCAGAACAGTTGAAACTGGAATAGCAGCAGGGCCAGCGGACTGGGGACAGCAAGGTGTCATCATGCCCGGTAGTCCTGACGTATGGTCCTAGGGCTCAGGTTCTCAGAGAGAAAGAGAGAACGAGAGGAATTAGAGAGAGCCATACTTAAATTCACACAGGACACTGGATAAGACAGGAGAAGTACTCCAGGTATAACCAACTAACCCCAGCCCCCCCCCGACACATAAACTACTGCAGCATAAATACTGGAGGCTGAGACAGGAGCGGTTCCGGAGACACCTGTGGCCCCATCCGAAGAAACCCCCGGACAGGGCCAAACAGGAAGGCGATAAACCCCACCCACTCCGCCAAAGCACAGCCCCCGCACCACTAGAGGGATATCCCCAACCACCAACTTACAATCCTGAGACAAGGCCGAGTATAGCCCACAGAGGTCTCCACCACAGCACAAACCAAGGGGGGGGCGCCAAACCCAGACCCTAACCCCGCTCCATACCTAACCCAGCTCTCCATACCTAACCCAGCTCCATACCTAACCCAGCTCCATACCTAACCCAGATCCATACCTAACCCAGATCCATACCTAACCCAGCTCCATACCTAACCCAGCTCTATACCTAACCCAGCTCCATACCTAACCCAGATCCATACCTAACCCAGCTCCATACCTAACCCATCTCCATACCCTAACCCAGATCCATACCTACCCCAGCTCTATACCTAACCCAGCTCCATACTAACCCAGATCCATACCCTAACCCAGATCCATTCCTAACACAGCTCCATACCTAACCCAGATCCATACCTAACCCAGATCCATACCTAAACCAGCTCCATACCTAACCCAGATCCATTCCTAAACCAGCTCCATACCTAACCAGCTCCATACCTAACCCAGATCCATTCTAAACCCCGCTCCATACCTAACCAGCTCTCATACCTAACCCAGATCCATACCTAACCCAGATCCATACCTAAACCAGCTCCATACCTAACCCAGCTCAATACCTAACCCAGCTCCATACCTAACCCAGATCCATTCCTAACCCGCTCATACCTAACCCAGCTCCATACCTAACCCAGATCCATACCTAACCCAGATCCATACTAAACCAGCTCCATACCTAACCCAGCTCCATACTAACCCAGCTCCATACCTAACCCAGATCCATTCCTAACCCCGCTCCATACCTAACCCACCTCCATACCTAAACCCAGCTCCATACCTAACCCAGCTCCATACCTAACCCAGATCCATACCTAACCCAGATCCATACCTAAACCAGCTCATCCTAACCAGCTCTATACCTAACCCAGCTCCATACCTAACCCAGATCCATACCTAACCAGCTCCATACCTAACCCATCTCCATACCTAACCCAGATCCATACCTAACCCAGCTCTATACCTAAACCAGCTCCATACCTAACCCAGATCCATACCTAACCCAGATCCATTCCTAACAACAGCTCCATACCTAACCCAGATCCATACCTAACCCAGATCCATACCTAAACCAGCTCCATACCTAACCCAGCTCATACCTAACCCAGATCCATTCCTAAACCAGCTCCATACCTAACCCAGCTCCTACCTAAACCAGATCCATTTCCTAACCCCCGCTCCATACCTAACCCAGCTCCATACCTAAACCAGATCCATACCTAACCCAGATCCATACCTAAACCAGCTCCATACCTAACCCAGCTCCATACCTAACCCAGCTCCATACCTTAACCCAGATCCATCCTAACCCCGACTCCATACCCCGCTCCATAGCCCAGCTCCATACCTAACCCAGATATCCATACCTAACCCAGATCCATACCTAAAACAGCTCCATACATAACCCAGCTCCATACCTAACCCAGCTTCCATATCTAACCCAGATCCATTCCTAACCCCGCTCCATACCTAACCCAGCTCATACCTAACCCAGATCCATACCTAACCCAGATCCATACCTAACCCAGCTCTATACCTAACCCATTTTTCCATACTTAACCCAGCTCCATACCTAACCCAGATCCATACCTAACCCAGATCCATACCTAACCCAGCTCTATACCTAACCCATCTCCATACTTAACCAGCTCCATACCTAACCCAGATCCATACTTAACCCCGATCCATACCTAACCCAGATCCATACCTAACCAGCTCCATACCTAACCCAGCTCCATACCTAACCAGATCCATACCTAACCCAGAATCCATACCTAAACCAGCTCCATACCTAACCCAGCTCCATACCTAACCCAGATCCATACCTAACCCAACTCCATACCTAACCCATCTCCATACCTAACCCAGATCCATACCTAACCCAGCTCTATACTAACCCAGCTCCATAACCTAACCCAGATCCATACCTAACCCAGATCATTCCTAACACAGCTCCATACTAAAACCCAGATCCATACCTAACCCAGATTCCATACCTAAACCAGCTCCATACCTACCCAGACCCATACCTAACCCAGGATCCATTCCTAAACCAGCTCCATACCTAACCCAGCTCCATACCTAACCCAGATCCATTCCTAACCCCGCTCATGACCTAACCCAGCTCCATACCTAACCAGATCCAGACCTAACCCAGATCCATACCTAAACCAGCTCCATACCTAAACCCAGCTCCATACCTAACCCAGCTCCATACCTAACCCAGATCCATTCCTAACCCCGCTCCATACCTAAACCCAGCTCCATACCTAACCCAGATCCAGAAATAACCCATACCTAACCCAGATCCAGACCCTAACGCAGCTTCCTCAAGAATACTCTCTACCTGCTTTTTGTCTATCAAGCTGGTATGGGGTGATGGTGTGTGGGGATAGATACAGTGCATTCAGGAAGTATTCAGACCCCTTGACTTTTCCACATTTTGTGATGTTACAGCCTTATTCTTAAAATGGATTAAATACAAAATGTTCCTCATCAATCTACACACAATACCCCATAATGACAAAGTGAAAATAGATTTTTAGAAAACAGATACCCGTATTTACGTAAGTAAATAGAGATCAGGTGCATCCTGTTTCCATTGATCATCCTTGAGATGTTTATACAACTTGATTGGAGTCCACCTGTGGTAAATGAAATTGATTGTACATGATTTTGAAAGGCACACACCACAGTTGACAGTTCATGTCAGAGTAAAAACCAAGCAATGAGGACAAAGGAACTCTCCGGAGAGCTCCGAGACAGGATTGTGTAAAGGCACAGATCTGGGGAAGGGTACAAAAAATTCCTGCAGCATTGAAGGTCCCCAAGTACACAGTGGCCTCCATCATTCTTAAATGGAAGAAGTTTTGGAACCACCAAGACACTTCCTAGACCTGGCGCCCGGCCAAACTGAGCAATTGGGGTAGAAGGGCCTTGGCCAGGGAGGTGACCAAGAACCAATGGTCACTCTGACAGAGCTCCAGAGTTCCCTCTGTGGAGATGGGAGAAAAACCAGTCCAGAAGGACAAGCATCTCTGCAGCACTCCACCAATCTGGCCTTTTTATGTAGCGTGGCCAGACGGAAGCCACTCCTCAGTAAAAGGCACATGACAGCCCGCTTGGAGTTTGCCAAAGGCACCTAAAGAAAAACAAGAATTCTCTGGTCTGATGAAACCAAGATTGAACTCTTTGGCCTGAATGCCAAATATCACATCTGGAGGAAAACCTGGCACCATCCCTACGGTGAAGCATGATGTGGGCAGTATCATGCTGTAGGGATGTTTTATAGTGGCAGGGACTGGGAGACTAGTCAGGATGCGATGGAAAAATGAACGGAGCAAAGTACAGAGAGATAATTGATGAAAAACCTGCTCAAGAGTGCTCAGGACCTCAGACTGGGGCGAAGGTTCACCTTCCAACAGGACAACGTCCCTAAGCACACAGCCAAGAAAATTCAGGAATGGGATTCGGGACAAGTCTCTGAATGTCCTTGAGTGGCACCAGCCATAGCCCGGACTTGAACCCGATTGAACATCTCTGGAGAAGAGACCTGAAAATAGCTGTGCAGCGACGCTCCCCCATCCAACCTGACAGAGCTGAGAGGATCTGCAGAGAAGAATGGGAGAAACTCCCCAAAATACAGGTGTGCCAAGCTTGTAGCGTCATACCCAAGAAGACTTGAGGCTGTAATCGCTGCCAAAGGTGCTTCAACAATGTACTGAGTAAAGGGTCTGAATACTTACGTAAATTTTGATATTTCTGTTTTTATTTTTACCTAAATTTGTTTAAAAAATATTTCTAAAAACCTGTTTTTGCTTTGTCATTATGGGGTATTGTGTGCAGATTGATGAGGGGGAAAAAAAAAACAATTTCATCCATTTAGAATAAGGCTGTAACGTAGCAAAATGTGGAAAAAGTAAAGGGTTCTGATACATTCTGATTTCACCAGTATGATGGGGTGATTGGGTTTGGGGATAGTAAATGATGGGGTGATTGGGTGATGGGGGTGATGGGGTGGGGGGTAGTATATGATGGGGTGATTGGGTGATGGGGTGGGGGATAGTAAAATGATGGGGTGATGGGGGTGATGGGGTGATGGGGTGATGGGGTTGGGGATAGTAAAATGATGGGGTGATGGGTGATGGGGTGGGGGGATAGAAATGATGGGGTGATGGGTGATGGGGTGATGGGGTGGGGGATAGTAAATAATGGGGTGATGGGGTGATGGGGTGATGGATGGTGGGGGAAAGTAAATGATGGGGTGATGGGGTGATGGGGTGATGGGGTGGGGGATAGTAAATGATGGGTGATGGGGTGATGTTGGTGGGGGATAATAAATGATGGGGTGATGGGGTGATGGGGTTCGGGATAGTAAATGATGGGGTGATGGGGTGGGGGATAGTAAAATGATGGGGTGATGGGGTGATGGGGTGGGGGATAGTAAATGATGGGGTGATGGGGTGATGGGGTATGGGGTGATGGGGTGGGGATAGTAAATGATGGGGTGATGGGGTGGGGGATAGTAAATGATGGGGTGATGGGGTGATGGGGTGGGGGGTAGTAAATGATGGGGTGATGGGGTGATGGGGTGATGGGGTGATGGGGTGGGGATAGTAAATAATGGGGTGATGGGGTGATGGGGGTGATGGGGTGATGTGGGGTGGGGGAATAGTCAATGATGGGGTGATGGGGTGATGGGGTGATGGGGTGGGGATAGTAAATGATGGGGTTGGATGGTGGGGATGGGGTGGGGATAATAAATGATGGGGTGATGGGGTGATGGGGGTGATGGGGTTCGGGATAGTAAATGATGGGGTGAGGGGTGGGGGGATAGTAAATGATGGGGTGATGGGGTGATGGGGTGGGGGAAAGTAAATAATGGGGTGATGGGGTGATGGGGTGGGGGGTGATGGGTGGGGGGATAGTAAATGATGGGGTGATGGGGTGGGGGATAGTAAATGATGGGGTGATGGGGGTGATGGGGTGGGGGGTAGTAAATGATGGGGTGATGGGTGATGGGGTGGGGAATAGTAAATGATGGGGTGATGGGTGATGGGGTGAGGGATAGTAAATGATGGGGTGATGGGGTGATGAAGTGGGGGACAGTACATGATGGGGTGGGGGATTGGGGGATAGTATATGTTGGGGTGGGGGTATGGGGTGATGGGGTGATGGGCTGGGGGATAGTAAATGATGGGGGTGATGGGGTTCGGGATAGTAAAAGATAGGGTGATGGGGTGATGAAGTGGGGGACAGTACATGATGGGGTGGGGGATTGGGGGATAGTATATGTTGGGGTGGGGGTATGGGGTGATGTGGCAGGGGTATGTGATAATGAGGTGGGGGATAGTATATGAATGGGGGGGGTGATGGGGTGGGGGTATAGGGTGATTGGGTTGGGGGATAGTATTTGATGGGTTGGGGTATGAAATGGGATGGAGTGGGGGATAGTATATGATGGAGTGTGGGTATGGGGTGATTGGGTATGAGTATTGGGTGATTGTGTGGGGGTATGGTGGTGTGGAGAATGGATGAGTATGGGGTGTTGGGTATAGTGTGTGGAGGGGGTGCATGATGGGTTTGGGGGTAGGTAGGGAGGGTGGAGAGGGGTGGTCAGGGTTTTTTGGCAGGGAACTTCAGAGAGGAAGGACACATGGGGATTAGTCCAGACATGACAGGTTCATAGTGGCTTTTCATCACAAAATATCCTCTCTCTCTGCTGGGAGAGGAGGCAGCCAGGTGCTCTCTACATGCTCTCTCTCCTGTAAACATGATCAGCCCGTCAATGATGATGGTATATGCTGGGGCTGGGGTAGAGGTCTAGAATGGGGTATAAAGCTAGAGACGGGTCTGTGTAGGCATACGGCTGAGGCTAGCCTTGGAGATGAACTGTGGCGCAGAGGATAGGCCTCATCTCCTGGGGGTCCCCCACCTCTCCATCGCACCTCTCACCTGACCTCACCTCTAAGGTGCAGGTCTTTGCTCCAAGCCTTAATACTAAGACAGCTGAGCCAGCCAGGCTCTGCTCTGTTTTACTGTGCTTTGAAACAATCCCCTCATCCTCTCATAAAGTTTATAAAGTCTATACACCTTCCCATTAAAAAAGGAATAGAGGTATTGAGAATATCAGCGCTGTGGTTCCAGCAGGCGTTTCTCGTTAGCACTGAAAAGCCATACTGTGTGTCCTCTAAGAGGCTCACACACCCAGAGAGTGCAGGGGAAGGAAAGGGTCAATTCAATCGAAACTGGTGTCCAGAAGTTTCCGTGGGAGAATGTTTGGACTAAATAATGTTCTCTCAGTGCTCGGATGTGGGTTTGGATTAATTCAATCAACACTCCTCAGTAAAATATAGATACTGAGTGAAATGAGGTAAAGGTAAAAGGTAAACAACCACCACTATAAACTGTTCCCCTATGAACGACCGTCATGATCAAACAGTTTTCAATAAAAACATGTTTCTATGTAAAAAAATCGTCTATAATGTGGAGAACATGTGAGCACACATCTACACATGATGCTGTTTCCCTCTAACACAGGAGGGCCCAACAGGCCAACATCAATGAAATGACGAGTACATGTCTCACCTCTTTCAGGCCCCCAACATCAACGAAAAGAAGACTAGAGAGCGAGAGTAGACGTGTGAGAGTAGAGAGGAAGGACCAGAGCGAGAGAGAGAGAGAGGGAGAGAGAGAGAGAGAGAGTGGGGGGGCAGGGGAGCGAGAGAGAGCGAGAGAGGAGAGAGAGAGGGGGGGGGACAGGGGAGCGAGAGAGAGAGAGAGAGAGAGACAGGGGAGCTAGAGACGAGAGAAGCAGACGAGAGCGAGAGAGAGAGAGAGCGAGAGAGAGCGAGAGAGAGAGAGAGAGAGAGAGAGACAGGGGAGCGAGAGAGCGACTGAGAGAGAGAGAGAGAGAGAGAGAGAGAGAGAGAGAGGAGAGAGAGAGAAAGAAGAGAGGGATGAGAGAGGAGAGAGAGAGGGAGAGAGAGAGAGAGAGAGAGAGAAAAAGCGATAGAGAGACAGGGGGAGAGAGAGACAGCGGGGAGCGAGAAAGAGAGAGATAGAGAGAGATAGAGAGAGAGAGAGAGAGAGAGAGATGAGAGAAGACGAGAGGAGAGAGAGAGAGAGACGGGAGAGACAGAGAGACGAGAGAGAGAGATGAGAGAGAGAGAGAGACAGGGTAGCGAGAAAGAGAGAGAGAGAGAGAGACGAGAGAGAGAGAGGAGAGAGAGAGAGAGAGAGAGAGAGAGAGATTGAGAGAGAGAGAGAGAATGAGAGAGCAAGAGAGAGAGAGAAGAGAGACAAGGGGGAGCGAGAGAGAGAGAGAGAGAGACAGGGGAGTGAGGGAGAGAGAGAGGGAGACAGGGGAGCGATGAGAGAGAGCGAGAGAGAGAGAGAGAGAAACGGAGAGAGAGAGAGAGAGAGAGAGAAGAGCGAGAGAGAGCGAGAGAGAGAGAGGGGGGGAGAGAGAGAGAGAGACAGGGGAGCAAGAGAGAGAGATGAGAGAGAGAGAGAGAGAGCCAGGGGAGCGAGAAAGAGACAGGGGAGAGAGGAGAGAGAGAGAGAGAGAGACAGGGGAGTGAGAAAGAGAGAGAGAGAGAGAGAGAGAGACGAGAGAGAGAGAGAGAGATGAGAGAGAGAGAGAGAAGAGAGAGAGCGAGAGAGAGAAACAGAATTCTTTCACAACGTCGAGGTGTGAGACAATGCTGCAGTTTGAGTCCAAATCTTTCAACATTTATATCAATGAGTTAGCAGACATGTTAGACCATTCTCCAGCCCCAGGACTTACACTATTGACACAGAGGTAAAATACCGCTATATGCTGATGACTTGTGTACTTCTATCACCAACCAAAGAAGGTCTTCAACAGAACCTTAACATTCTAGAGCAATATTGCAATAATTGGGCCCTGGCAGTAAATTTCAAAAAAACTAAAATCATGATTTTCCAAAAAAAAAAACAGATGTCAGAAAACACCAAATATGAATTCAACCTGAAACAACCACCATAATTGACACACACTAAAAATTACACATACCTTGGTCTGACCATATCTGCATCGGGAAACTTTAATATGGCAGTGAATGCCACTCAAAGAAAAAAGCCCCGCAGAGCATTGTATGCAATAAAAATGAAATTATTCAAAATCAATATCCCAATTAGAATTTGGACACCAAAATATTTGACAGTGTAAACCTACCAATAGCTCTTTACGGAAGTGAGGTTTGGGGCCACTCAATAAACTGGACTTTAAATATGGGACAAACATCCAATTGAAGCCCTACATGCAGAATTCTGTCGGAATATTCTTCAAGTCCAGAGAAATACACCAACTAATGCATGTAGGGCAGAATTGGGGGCCGCTTTCCAGTAATAATAAAAATACAGAAAAGATCATTAAAAATTTGGCTACATCTAAATTCAAGTCCAAAATTCAAGTCTGCAATTTAAAGCACTTCAAACCCAAGAGCTGAGCCCAGAAACGAGCCCTCCTCAGTCAGCTGGTGTTGGACCTAACCAACCAAGCTGACAACCAGCACTGCTTCAAAAGAAAGAATTCTAATGAACAAAATCATGACCAATCAAAGGACTCATATTTACAACATTGGAAAAACAAAACAAAATCCCAAAGCCGACTAAATTGCTATCTGACCCTAAACAGAGAATATGAATTGGGCTGATTATCTCTACTCTGTCAGAGATACGAAGCAGAGACAGATCCTTACCAAGTACAGGCTGAGTGACCACAATTGGCAATAGAAACCGGCAGACATAAAAAAGATGGCTACCCAAGAGGAGCGTATATGTGGTCACTGCACGGACAGGGGAGGTAGAAACAGAAATGCACTTTCTCCTTTACTGTGATAAATATTCCTCCACAATAGACATTCATTATTCACAGAAATGACTAGATTTGTTCCAAATTTTAACTTATTAAAACCAGAGGAAAAACTAAAATACTCATGGGCGAAGGAGCTATGGCTCCTCTTGCAGCCAAATATGTATTGCTGCCTGCCATAGCCTGAGGGACACTGAATAATAACATCCTGCATAGTAAATAGTAACGTACTTAATATGTTATTTAGTTTATAAGTTAGTTATAGTTTCATTTTCCATATTTAGATTTGTATATTTATTATATTTATACTATTGACTGTAACCATTTTATTGTTGTTATTTATTTATTATTATTTACTACCATTTTTATTATTATTTGTTATTATTTTTTTTACAATGTATATTGTATACATTGTTGCTTTGGCAATATTGTTTGGAACAATGACGCAATGTTTTCATGCCCAATAA